>JAOTOL010000815.1:0-135489 GCA_034440575.1 Imbricaverruca yamaguchii | reverse complement strand
CCCTACTCCGGCTGCCACTGCCGGCCGGGACCGCTCCTGCTGCCGCTGCGACTGTTCCTGCTGCCGCTGCCCCCGCTCCAGCTGCCGAGTTCCCGCTCTGGCTGCCGCTGCGGCCGGGACCGCTCCTGCTGCCGCTGCGACTGTTCCTGCTGCCCGCTGTCCCTGCTCCAGCTGCGGTAGTTCCCGCTCCGGCTGCCGCTGCGGCCGGGACCGCTCCTGCTGCCGCTGCGACTGTTCCTGCTGCCGCTGCAGCCGCTCCTGCTGCCGCCGCTCTTGCTGCCACTGCGGCCGGGACCGCTTCTGCTGCCGCTGCGACTGTTCCTGCTGCCGCTGTCCCTGCTCCAGCTGCGGTAGTTCCCGCTCCGGCTGTCGCTGCGGCCGGGACCGCTCCTGCTGCCGCTGCGACTGTTCCTGCTGCCGCTGCCGCCGCTCTTGCTGCCACTGCGGCCGGGACCGCTCCTGCTGCCGCTGCGACTGTTCCTGCTGCCGCTGTCCCTGCTCCAGCTGCGGTAGTTCCCGCTCCGGCTGCCGCTGCGGCCGGGACCGTCCACCCCGCCAGAGTCCGGCAGGGATACCGCGGTGTGAGACTGTACCTCGGCGGGGCACGCCAACGAGCAGATGCGCCTTCTCCTGCTGGCCGAAGCCCGTCGACGACTGCTTCGTACGGCTCAGACCGCCAGAAGCGCATGTGGGTCCGGCCAGTCCTTTCCAAGAGAGGGAGGGGAGGCGATTCGCAAGACTGGGCGCTTAGCTCAGACATAGTGAAGCAAACCACAAACGGTACCTCCGGATGTCACCTGCCAACTCTGACCAGCTCCTTGAGCTCGTCAGAGGTGACATCGAGAAAACAACAACCGTCATGAGAGTTCCGATTTCACCCGAAGAACGAAGGGCAGTTAATTGAACTAATTTCTAGAACTATTTCCCATAATATTCTCATTTCAGGTCGCTATGTAATATGGTCAGCTTATCTGGTGACCACTTCTAACCAATCCAAAGCAATTTCTGCGCTTCATTGAACCGTTTACGGCATGACCCTTTTAGACCTGGGTATCTGGGGTGGAGGGGTGGCGATTCCACCCAATCAAGGTGGAATCACCCTGATATAAATAAAACATCCAGTTCCCGGCATTGTTCGTAATTTATTATAATCGTAAGTCCTGAATGAACTCCCAATCTTGCCCCGGCATTTGCAATGTCACCGTCGCCACGCTCTTGCTTGTAGTGGTTTGTATAGGGTATGTCCTCAATACCGCTGGTCACCTGGGGCTGCCATCGCCTGGATGTCACTTCGTGAAATTGATTAGAGGATAGGAAATTGATGTTTTTGATGGCCATTTTATCTCGAGCAGGGCACCACCGACTGAAAAAGCTCGTTGAGCGGATATTGAGGGATGCATTCGGTCGCCCCTGGAAGGACGCCTCCACAGGCTCAATGCCTGATTGTTAGGGAATCAATAATGGAGGGGACCACGTTAATGGTTAGGGGCCAGTTGCCCCCCCCCTAGCGGGTACAATAACACCCATGCGCCACTGGGAAACCAGTTTGGTTCGGCCTCTGTCTGCGATGCATTATTTCGGCTTGCCCTCAACTTCCTCCACATTTCCAACTTCCCACCCCGTCTAAGAAGAAGGGGAGGACCGAGGTAAGCAGGAGGACGGCACTGCAGCTGCTGCCGGCGTCGCCGCAGAACCTGCCGCTGCTCTGTTTACTCATCACATCTCATCTCATCTTAATTTCATTTCGCTTCACTTCACTTCACTTCACTTCAGTCACGTCACGTCAGTCACCATATCCTTACACGTCACGTCACGTCACGTCACGTCACGTCACGTCACGTCACGTCACGTCACGTCACGTCACGTCACGTCACGTCACGTCACGTCACGTCACGTCACGTCACGTCACGTCACGTCACGTCACGTCACGTCACGTCACGTCACGTCACGTCACGTCACGCAGGCGGGTGGCAACGCTCACAGCCGAGACGCAGCACGCATCCACCAACGTCTCACGGATCACGTGGACGGTGTCGGAAGCGTTTCCTGGCAGCGCGAAGCGGCTGGCGTCAACTAAACGCCACTACCTTGTCTATGGAAACCTGTACGGGAGGGGGAGGGGAGGCGGCAGCTGACGCGACTCAACGCGGCTGCTGGTGTATGCGAAAAGCAGAACTGAATACACCATGCACCTCGGCAATTAGTGTTCGCCAACTTGTATGTGTCAGTGCAACGGCTGTCAGTGCACGACCGGACACACTCACGGTCTGACACACTCACGGTCTGACACACTCACGGTCTGACACACTCACACGGTCTGACACACTCACGGCCAGACACACTCACGGTCTGACACACTCACACGGGTCTGACACGGCCGGACACACACTCACGGTCTGACACACTCACGGTCTGACACACTCACGGTCTGACACACTCACGGTCCGGACACACTCACGGTCTGACACACTCACGGTCTGACACACTCACGGTCTGACACACTCACGGCCGGACACCACTCACACACCACGGTCTGACACACTCACGGTCTGACACACTCACGGTCTGACACACTCACGGTCTGACACACTCACGGCCTGACACACTCACGGTCTGACACACTCACGGTCTGACACACTCACGGTCTGACACACTCACGGTCTGACACACTCACGGTCTGACACACTCACGGCCGGACACACTCACGGTCTGACACACTCACGGCCGGACACACTCACGGCCGGACACACTCACGGTCTGACGCACTCACGGTCTGACACCCACACGGTACGTCTGAGCCCACGGGACTGCGAGCCATGGCGCGACGGCACCTGCATGACACCCGGGGGCGGCAGCGTCGAGCCGGCCGATGCGCAGGCTGGTGAAAAGTGTCCACCCATCGGCCGCCGCCTGGACGCGCCTCTACGCACTTGCAGGGCGGCCTTCGGGTCTGCAAACGACGCCTGGAGCCTGGACAAGTGCGCAGCGCACACGTGCAGCGGCGCCCGGGCGTGCGGTGGCGCGGCAATCGGCTGTCGCCTCGGGCAGTCCGTTAGTTATTAGGGCTTTAGGGCGCGCCTCGGGCAGTCCGAGCGTGAGTGATCGGGACCGTAACGGCGGGTCGGAGTCCTGGATGGGGTGTGCGAGCCGGCCGGCCGGCGCACCTGGAGCCGCGCCGCAGCCAGCGCAGTGCTGACTCGACCGTGAGGAGAATCCCCGCCGGTCGAAGGAGCAGTGTCGACGGCTGACCGGGCCTGTGCGCCTGGCGCGATATGCTGCGGAGGCACGAGTCCTTACGGTGCCCGCTGAGTCACACATTGGCCACTTGGCTTCGGAAAACAGTTGCAATTCCACTTCCACCGTCGCCGTGTTGTCGCCTTGTGTGGCAGGACATGCCACCGCACGCTGAGAACTGGCGCAGGTTTGCGAGTTTCTTACCGATAGGGTTCGTTGACCTGTCTCTGTTGTGGGCGTTCCTCGGTCAAAGTGGCGGTGGTGCCAACAGGCAGGCGATGGGCAATAGCCCAGATGACTTAACGTGCAAAATAAAAATAAACTTGTTTTGTTGTGGACAAGTTCGCGGCGGAAAATGAAATTTCCAAAAGAACCAATCATTCAGTTATGTAGAAAATCCAAGGACTGTCTCCGGCTTTAAAATATCGCCTTCCTGAGCAGACGTTCTCCTGAAGACTCGTTGCGCGTGCGTGCACTGGAGCGTGCCGCACGGAAAGCAAGTCGCGCGATAGTTCACAAGCTGGTGGAAGATGCTAAGGTGCGTGATACCGGCTGGTAGAATGCGCCTCTTTCTCAAGTAGCGTTCTGTGCTTTGATGAGGCTGTCGAAGTCAGACGGACACCGAGGCTGAGCTCCGGACTTCAGCCACGTAACGAGCCGTTGCAGGCAATGCAGGCAATCGGGCCGTGCGCTGTCGGAGACTCCCTTCGTATGGCGTGTGTGGCATACCTGGCAATTGATCGTGGGCGTAAAGTGCAGGCACGATGTTCGACCGTGTGGTCGTACTGCGCTCAGTGCAGACACGGCATTTGCATACTTTGAGTGGGCAATAGCATCAAAGGTCGATAACTTGAGGTCAAGTCGCATGAAATGTAATAATACGCAATGCAGACGCAGATTCTTATGTATAATTTTATGATCCTCAGCATGATGTATGTATCTGCATTTGGTTTCAGCGCCGTCTCAGTCGTGTGACGTGGCATTTAAGTAGCAAGAAAGGACCCTCGTACGATCTAGCTTCAGTTGACCTGATTGTGGATTTGTCTCCCGGCACGGCAAGGGTTAATATCTACCAATAAGTCGACAAGCAGTCAATATTGCACGTATAAGAACGATTAGAAAGTACGTTATACTGTTAAAACGGCGAGGCGGGCAGACAGACAGACAGACAGACTTTATTGACGTCATCCACAATTGACTTGTGGCTATTACGACATCGCGTCAAATAGATAAAACACAGCACAAAAGGTAAAAAAGAGGGTCAAAATCACAGATACAAGTTAAACTATAAAAAAAATATATAAAAAATAACAGCAAGTCGAGCAGTCTATCCGTCCGGCACGGGCGGCACGTCAAGTAGATACTCCCGTAGGTGGCGACCAAAGATCGACACGGGAAGTCGCGTCAGCTCAGGTGGCAGTGAGTTGTACATGTGTGGCGCTCTGGAACTAAAGCGTCTCTTCCCCATCTCGGTGCGGGACCGGGGGACATACAAGTTGTGGTCTTGACGGGTGGTCCGGTCACGAATCTCCGCCATGGTGGCGAGATCGTGAGCCCGTGACTCTGGCTCACCATGGAGACGCACCTTGTGTATGAGGCGAAGGGTGTGATAACTCGCCAGGTTCTCCGCGCTGAGCCAGCCCAGCCTCCTCAGCAGATCCGAAACGTGGTCAAACTTTTTGCGGCCGAAAATTACCTTAGCCGAGTAGTTTATAATTTTTTGAATGCGAGATCGGTTCTTTTTGCCTCCGTTACCATACACAGAAATACAGTAGCGGATCTGCGAGAAGATCAGAGCATTGACCAGCGCGGAGATGACGGCAGGTGGAAGGTGTCCCCTCAGATGCGACAGACCACCCAGAACTCCAAAACAACGCCGAGTCAATTCTGAGATGTGCGACCTCCAGCTGAGCGAGCGATCGAAAATAAGACCGAGTTTTTTTACATTCCGAAATGGTGGGTAGATCGTAATCGCGAAATTTCACTGTGATATCCGGTAAGGTACGCAGATGATGTGGGCTGCCCAACATACATCATCAACTGTGTCTTAGTTACGTTAATTTTCAGTCCATTTGCTCGAAACAAGATGTCCAGGCAGGCCAGAACTGTTTCTATATGAGTGACAACATTTTGAATTTCAGACTTCTTACCACTGACAAAAAATTGGGTGTCGTTGGCGTATTGAACAACCACTGCGCCTTCGGCAAACAGGCTGAGGTTGTTGGCGAAGACACAGTAGAGGAGAGGTCCAAGAGATGATCCTTGAAAAACGCCGATGCTGTTGGGTAACGGGGCAGATTTTTGGACGACACCCAGACTGTCAGTAAGGCTGACACTCTGGGTGTGGTTCTGAAGATAAGCCGAAAACCAGGAAGTATCGATGCTGTGGAGACTTAATTTTGACAGGAGTTTTGAGTGAGGCAGAAGCACTTGCTCTCACCGGACCGTTTTCTATAATAGCATTTAGCACATAAACAAACAAAGGCACGGGCATTTAATTATGAGAGTATTTCTTTACAACTCTTTGCAATAAAAGCCTGTTTACACGCGGGAGAATTCCGACAGAATCGTGCGTCGGCAGACCCGACATTCGCGACGTCGGCGGCAGAAATTGGCAGGGAGCGGCAGAAAGTAGCGGGCGCCGGCAGAAATTAACAAGCGGCGGCAGACTCTGACGTCACGCTTCATTCTGTCAACGTCATACTAGCAGGACGACGTCACCTACTCAATGCGCCATGAAGCGACTCAGTTGTTTCTTTACTGAGCCATAAGTGATCGATTGTATTACTAATTGAGTCAAACAGCACCACGTGTGTTGGTACCTCGATAGCATTCATTTCTCGGAATTTGGCACTACATCATTACAAGAAGGGCTCCTTCTCTTGCGGACGTGGTGGTGAGGTTACGATGCTAATAGGGACGCGAAGAAAAAGATGTTCCTATTACCGAGCTAGAAGGCGTAAAAAACTGTAATGCAGTAAACTTCATCATCCCCGCCAGGATCAAGAAGGGCGCGGAAACCGAGCGTTTTTCTCTTCCCCATAACCTTGAGACTGTTTCTGTGCCACTGTCGAGGTGGGGCAGCGTGTTTAGAAACGGACAAATGAGGCGGAATAGCTAACGCGGCGGGGCTCCTCGGATGAGTTTTCACTGGCGGGGGGGGAGGGTCCAAATAAATGTGGAACCGTCCGACTGACAGGGGCGTGGGAGGGAAATATCGCCATGACTCGGGGGTCACGTTCCCTCCCTCAGCTAACTTGGAAATATCAAAACAGGCACACTGGGACCCATGTCCAGGGACATTACCCTCCCCACTTAAGATTCATAGAAATAAAATGACATAAAAATGAGAAGTGAAATTAAGGCAATAATTTCGTCAGACTCATGTTACGACCGCTACCGGCTCCGCTGTGGCTGGTCCTACTCCGGCTGCCGTTGCGGCCGGGACCGCTCCTGCTGCCGCTGCGACTGTTCCTGCTGCCGCTGTCCCTGCTCCAGCTGCGGTGCCGCCCGCCGCGCGCTGTCCTGCTCCGTGCGGCCGGGACCGCTCCTCTGCCGCTGCGACTGTTCCTGCTGCCGCTGTCCCTGCTCCAGCTGCGGTAGTTCCCGCTCCGGCTGCCGCTGCGGCCGGGACCGCTCCTGCTGCCGCTGCGACTGTTCCTGCTGCCGCTGCCGCCGCTCTTGCTGCCACTGCGGCCGGGACCGCTCCTGCTGCCGCTGCGACTGTTCCTGCTGCCGCTGTCCCTGCTCCAGCTGCGATAGTTCCCGCTCCGGCTGCCGCTGCGGCTGGGACCGCTCCTGCTGCCGCTGCGACTGTTCCTGCTGCCGCTGCCGCCGCTCTTGCTGCCACTGCGGCCGGGACCGCTCCTGCTGCCGCTGCGACTGTTCCTGCTGCCGCTGTCCCTGCTCCAGCTGCGGTAGTTCCCGCTCCGGCTGCCGCTGCGGCCGGGACCGTCCACCCCGCCAGAGTCCGGCAGGGATACCGCGGTGTGAGACTGTACCTCGGCGGGGCACGCCAACGAGCAGATGCGCCTTCTCCTGCTGGCCGAAGCCCGTCGACGACTGCTTCGTACGGCTCAGACCGTCAGCAGCGCATGTGGGTCCGGCCAGTCCTTTCCAAGAGGGGGAGGGGAGGCGATTCGCAAGACTGGTCGCGTAGCTCAGACATAGTGAAGCAAACCACAAACGGTACTTCCGGATCCCCCCCCCCCCCCCCCCCCCCCCCCCCCCCCCCCCCCCCCCCCCCCCCCCCCCCCCCCCCCACCCCCACCCCCGCCACCCACCACCCCCGCAGCCACCCCCCACCCCAACCAGCCCACCCCCCCACACAGGCCCCCCGCCCCCCCCCCACCCCACCCCCCCCCCCCGCCCCCTTCCCCCGCCCGGCCCGGCCCACCCCGCCGCCCCGCCCCCGCGCCCCACACGCCCCCCCCCCCCCCCCCCACCCCCACCCGGGCCCGTCCTCCCCCCCCCCCCGACGCCCTTCTTCTCCCGGAGCCAACCCGCGCGCCTCCTTCTTTCCACACGACCACAGCAGAGATTTCCCCCAACTTGCCCGGACCATCAGAAAACTTCCAACGCAGGTTTCGCCCCCAGGCGACAGGGGGCAGGCGGAGCCCCGTTCGGGGGGGGCAGCCGGGCAGGCCCTGACAGGGGGGGGCAGCGGCCCGACGCAACGCCAGCTACTCCCCATCTTACGACGCCCGAGGTCACTGCCCGGCTATTCGCGGCTTTCCCCGCCGAGCAGTCTCCCCGCGTCTTGTCGTCGCAATGACGGGGCGCGAGTAGCACGCCCACCCTGCTGTTGGCGACGTTTCCGAACCGGCGGCGGGACGGGGCACCCCCAGGCGCCGTACCAAGGCGCCAGGGTGGGGAGCCGGCAGCACATCTCCTCCCCGCCCCGCACCCGCAACCCCACCAGAGCGAGTCCCGAGCCGCCATTTCCGCGCTGGCCGGCCCACGCACAGCAGCTTACGACAAAGAGGCGGCATAGCGAGCAAGCACCCATACGAAGCCAGAGGGCCACCACTACCGGCAACCCAATATCAGCGCCCCCACAACAACAGCGTTTGGCACGGCAGCCACCGGGCACCATCCCCGCCCACTGGACCGTGTTTCCTTGGACGGGCCAGCTCTTCAAAAAAAATATCTTTTTTTTTTTTTTTTTATAATTTTTTTTTTTATTTTTTTTTTTTTTTTTTTCTTTATAAAAAAATAAACCCCATCAAATCTTAATCGACGAACGACGACATGCCTATTCCGGATGTCACCTGCCAACTCTGACCAGCTCCTTGAGCTCGTCAGAGGTGACATCGAGAAAACAACAACCGTCATGAGAGTTCCGATTTCACCCGAAGAACGAAGGGCAGTTAATTGAACTAATTTCTAGAACTATTTCCCATAATATTCTCATTTCAGGTCGCTATGTAATATGGTCAGCTTATCTGGTGACCACTTCTAACCAATCCAAAGCAATTTCTGCGCTTCATTGAACCGTTTACGGCATGACCCTTTTAGACCTGGGTATCTGGGGTGGAGGGGTGGCGATTCCACCCAATCAAGGTGGAATCACCCTGATATAAATAAAACATCCAGTTCCCGGCATTGTTCGTAATTTATTATAATCGTAAGTCCTGAATGAACTCCCAATCTTGCCCCGGCATTTGCAATGTCACCGTCGCCACGCTCTTGCTTGTAGTGGTTTGTATAGGGTATGTCCTCAATACCGCTGGTCACCTGGGGCTGCCATCGCATGGATGTCACTTCGTGAAATTGATTAGAGGATAGGAAATTGATGTTTTTGATGGCCATTTTATCTCGAGCAGGGCACCACCGACTGAAAAAGCTCGTTGAGCGGATATTGAGGGATGCATTCGGTCGCCCTGGAAGGACGCCTCCACAGGCTCAATGCCTGATTGTTAGGGGAATCAATAATGGAGGGGACCACGTTAATGGTTAGGGGCCAGTTGCCCCCCCCCCCCCTAGCGGGTACAATAACACCCATGCGCCACTGGGAAACCAGTTTGGTTCGGCCTCTGTCTGCGTATGCATTATTTCGGCTTGCCCTCAACTTCCTCCACATTTCCAACTTCCCACCCCGTCTAAGAAGAAGGGGAGGACCGAGGTAAGCAGGGAGGACGGCACTGCAGCTGCTGCCGGCGTCGCCGCAGAACCTGCCGCTGCTCTGCGTCACAGCACGTCACGTCACGTCACGTCACGTCACGTCGCGTCACGTCACGCAGGCGGATGGCAACGCTCACAGCCGAGACGCAGCACGCATCCACCAACGTCTCACGGATCACGTGGACGGTGTCGGAAGTGTTTCCTGGCAGCGCGAAGCGGCTGGCGTCAACTAGACGCCACTACCTTGTATATGAAAACCTGTACGGGAGGGGGAGGGGAGGCGGCAGCTGACGCGACTCAACGCGGCTGCTGGTGTATGCGAAAAGCAGAACTGAATACACCATGCACCTCGGCAATTAGTGTTTGCCAACTTGTATGTATCAGTGCAACGGCTGTCAGTGCGCGGTGGATCCAACATGTAACGACCACGCCACACCCGTCAACGCCCGAGACAGGAAAATCTGCACACGGACAACCATATGGCTGAAGAAATGCTTAGGTAGCTGGATGAGGAATGCCCGATTAAATGCGTAATAAAATAGCTGTTGAGGTTTTGCAAATGCAGCGCTTGATTCACGCTCATCATATCAGCCTGTCTGCTGCAACGCATGGCTGAACTTTTCCATCACGTGGAATATATATTTTGAGAAACCACGTTCGGCTCAACCGGGTGGACTAAACTAATAGGGAGAGTACTTAGGGGAGTACAGCACCGCCGACAGCTCTAGCTTGAGTTCCCGACGTCTCACAGGCGACAGCTGTCGGAGCTGGCCCTCCACCGAGGCGGCAAGGCCGGAGCAGTCGTCGAACGTCGATGTCGCACCGGACAAGTTGTCGGCTGCTGCGATCAGTGTGACCGTCGTCGCGTCGTCGGTTGCTCCTGAGGTACTTGTCGGCTTGCGATGCTTGTGTCCGCCGGTCGGTTGTGTGCTGGGTCTGTCTGTCGGTGTAGTGCCTGCATCTGGCTGCCGGCAGTGCAGTTGGAATTGCTGTTCTGTGGTCGAGGTGTTGTGCTGGCTGTGCACGTGTGCCTGTCCGATCCGGTTCACTGCAGCCCGCCACCTCGGGGACGTCGCACTGTGAAAGTCACGTGGTCCGTTGGTATCAGGTGAACATGCATGCTATGTAAGCAGGCGATCGTGCAGTCCACCGTGCAAGTCATGGAAGCGTGAAGGTTTTATGCAGTCCTAGCAATAAGGACACATGGGTTCATGGTAGTGGAATAGTCAAGGGTGGATGGGGAGGGGGAGGGAGAAGCCTTGGATAAAAATTCAGATATCCCCATACGTTTCGAGACTACGTTGCCTTCATCATGGGGACCTGATGAACAACATAGATTCCATCATTGATTTATAATATAGCGTTCAGCATTCTACTATATTTACCAATCTGTCTCTCCGACAATTCGAGGCGTAAGCCCTTTGCCCTTCGCTCCAACTCCCTAGCATTCAACAGCTCAGAAGACGGTGACTGCTGATATTTGTGCAACCGCCGTCCCTCTAAGTTTGAGTGCAGCAAATTGAAGTAATAATCGCAAAGACATAGCAATTATTGGAAGCATTCAAGTGGATGCGGTGACATGCAATGCAGAGAAACTACTTTGCAGCTGCTAAGCAGAATAACTGAGATTAAGGCAAAATTAGACTTCCTAAATCTTAGCTGAATCATGAGTAATGACACTTTTTCAGAAAGCACCTCCCGAATTACGTACTTTCCACAGGCAGAGGCTGCGTACAGGAAGGTGAGGCAGTGTGCGGATTTGGCAGCAGGCTCCTCACTAGATCCACTTGGAACATATTTCCTTTTACTAGGCATGTGATAGTTCCTCGGGGTCTTCCGCCGCTTCTTGGCAGTGTGCTCTAAATACAAAATACTACATCAAATCCGTACAGGTAAGCACATCAACACATCACTTGGCTTTCCTAATACCCACTACTGAAATGAAAGCCCAAGCCTAAGGAAGCATGGATACGATCGTTCATTTGTTGTCGTTGGAAATATTAAGAAGCCAGAAGTAGTCAATAACGCACATGTAAGAACTATTAGAACGTACGTTATGTTGCTAAACCGACAAGGCGGGCAGATTAACTTGCTCTCCCCCGACGTTAAAAAAAAATCAGCGAGGATGTAAACAAAGGCATGTGCATTTAATTATGAGGACGTTTCTTTGTTATCCTTTGTAATATGTCCTTTGCTTGTTTTCCAAATGAAAAGCAAGCATTTGCAGAGGTTGGTTGGGTTGTGGTTGTATGGCACACTCAGCAGCTGAGGTCAATGACGCTACCTGCCTCTCACCCAGGCAGGAAGGGCGGACATCACGAATAATTGAACCCTGAACCCCTGGTATTTCAGATGTTCAGCTTAACCATTGAACTACATATACCCATCATTTTCAGAGCAAATGATTGGTTACATCATCTTAACACGCACATTGGAGGGGGAGGGGCGAAATCCGCCCACCCTCCGGCTTTGCGTCCATACCTCCAGATGTTACCAGTCGATATACGCCATGTTTTGCGTACCTGCTAAGAAATGTCTGGCGAGTCGTTTAAAGTAAGAAAACGGAAATCAGTCGACATTCTTTTCGAGTTAGGTACCGTTAATGTCAAAACATTTCGTAACGTCAGACCACAAAAAATATACTGAAGAGCTTCAAAGTATAACCCGTATATTGGCAAAGGGAAGTGTTCTTGGCAAAACTAGCGACTTGTTCGATGTATATTGTTATGCTATATAGTTTCAAGGTTATGTTAGTTCACCGAGGTGAAGTCAGGTCAAGTTCATGACAGGCCAATGAAACCAAACTTGGTCAACTAGAATTCTGCCATAAGTGCAAATGACTGTCGTGCAATTGATTGCACGATTGATTGCATTGCATTGATTGATTGCAATTGTCAATTTGCATGTTACTGCCTTGACATCATGCAAATTATTGTGTGTCATTGTGTACCTAAGCGTTTCCATACTTTATTCCTGTACTTCACTCCTTTCTTTGCGAAGCCGATTGCGCCGAGCTGCCCAACGGAGCAGTCGGGCGGGCGGCCCGGTTCCGGCAACTGGAGCAGGTAACTAACCTGATGAAATGCTGCTATATAGGCGACCTGAGGTCAAATGCCGAGTCCAGCATTTGCACTGCATCATCAGTAAAGTCCAAAACATTGACGCCCACTTTGGAGCATTCAAACCCAAGAACAGCGATTCATAACAATGACAAGCAAGCCTCGCACAACAAGACAATTTTTGACATATGTGACCTCATTTGACCTTGAATATATTCACCTAAGGTCATGCAATTTGCATACAATAGAGATCACTATCATACCCATCCACCCTGCAAATGTCGTTACTCCAGTTTTAATACGAGCCGAGATCTTGGAGGGGGAGGGGGGGGGGCTGAATCCCCTACAGTGCGCGGAATTTTCAGAGGCCCTCCAGGACGCGTGTTAATGATGTTCATCATAGTACTGGAAACAATTTCCAAGAAGTGATCAAACACCAGAAAGCATAAACTGACCATTGTTTTTTCTTAGCCGCGGTTTAGGCCGCAAAATTGAAGTATGGTACTTTTGATGACATCCTGTTTGCACAGGGTGGGTGACAAGTGGTGCAGTTGGTGGGGCGATTGGTGCAGGGACAGTACCTGGTGTGGGTTGGCAGATATTCTACTGAAAGTTCACACAATACTTCAAAATGAACAAGGACAAGACAGTCACAACTGCAGAAAAAACACACATGCTTGCTTCTTCCATGATTCAATCATTTTATGGGGCAAGTGCCCTCAGTGTTGGCTTTCCTTTTCCAAAAACATAAACTTCTAACACAGGGGTAAAAGTTGCAGGTCCCTATGCACCTAGTACCCTGTAGATAATAAATCAAAATTGCTACGGCTAATACATTGCGTGACGTCATCAATTTGCGCGGTAACGTCAGAGGCTCCGGATGTCGCCGACTCTGGGTTATGTCCGATTCTGCTCGGTTCTGCCGGGTCATGCTCAATCCTGGCAACGTCACGATTCTAGCGGGATTCTGTGCATGCTCCTGCCGGGCCGTGCCCAGTCCTGGCAACGTCACGATTCTAGCGGGATTCTGTGCATGCTCTTGCCGGGCCGTGCTCAGTCCTGGCAACGTCACGATTCTAGCGGGATTCTGTGCATGCTCCTGCCGCGTGTAAACAGGCCACAAGTCTTGCGCCAGATTCGTCCGCCCCAAACAAAATGGAGCATTGCGGCGCTCACAGATAGCTGCCAGGTAGCTCTCCTCCCCTCCCCACGCGCATCCTCCCCCAAACGCACACGCCTGCCCGGTGCTCTGCAACCTTGCACAGTCAGTGAGCGCCGGGCCGCGCGCGACAGCGGATCGATCGCAGTGACCAGGCGGCACCGCCACTCAGTTGCTTGTCGGAGGTGAGGTGCACCAGCTTCTGAAGAGTGCCGCATGTTGTTCCAGCTCAGGTACTGTCCGATCGACCGTCAGACCCGATCCGGCCTTAACGCTTTGCAGAGCGCTGATATTGTGTAAAGCTGTACCCTGGAGTCTCCATACATTTGCGTAGAATTAATTCCATTCTCTAAAAGTTCGATGTGTTATCTGCTATCCTATGCGATTTTCTTTATCGAGTCGTAGCACGTTGTGCAGCAAAGATGCTCGCCAGCACATATTTTTCAGCGGAGTAAGTGTGCTTCCCGTCACGGTGGCGACGAATTGAAATTTGCAGTGAGGGTTGAAGACAACACAGCGATAATGGTACACGGATGACGTTTGTGTACCTTTCATACGACCCATTTATATTTTCATCGGCATTTAATGTCGTAGTGCTTTGTGGCTTTTATGCGGCCCGTATATATATTCCCAGGCATTTGATATTTGAGTTGGGGTCCAGAAGATAACCGAAACGCAAGTTATCCCGGGATTAATACCTGAAGCAAAATTTTTAATGAGCAAAATATAGGCTGCGAAACATATAACTACACGGGTATCGAATAGTAGAATAACACATGCCAAAATATCGAAAATACAAAATCCAAAACCACGCAAATCACAAAGTACCAGATGCGCAGAACATTGGAAAAATCGGGCAATCCGGCCATTCCCGTCATTTGGTTTTCGCTGCCTAAATTTCCCCTTACATCAACGTTACAAAGCATAACTGACAGCTACATAATATTTTGAAAATGAAGTAAATTGTGCTGAAACACTCCCGTGCCTACAGATGACAGTATTTATGAATGCCACACAATATTTAGGGAGATGTGGCAAGGGTGGATGAGGGTGGGGTGGTGGTTAAACGGGTGATGATTGATGCTCAAATGTTTTTGTTCCCTTACTGGTGAAGTTGTTTCTGACCTGACGAAAAAGTTTTACCCACATGAACTCCTCCTGCTATGAACTCCTACCGATAGTTTGATGTGTATAATACAATCTAGTCAGGTCTTTATGTGATGTGTATGCCATCATCTTGTATATTAACCCTCTCCCCACTCCAAATTTGTGTCCCTCGAAACCCTCGAATGTTGACCTACAGAAATTGGGTTTGAAACGGCAGGCATACCTAAGTATGGCGAAGTCTGCATATCTATGCACAAGTAGCACCATGGAACACGCATAATTCACGTTCTTCAATGGAGACAGGGATAAGCGGGGAACAGGTATGAAAAATCAGCCTTTTTTACTATTCAAGATGATGCCAAAATGTAGCACCTTCAATTTTCTGTGTCTACGCAGCCAAAAATCCACAATTTCTTGCGATTAAAATTCCACAAGTCCTTGCTTCATCCAGTGCATCATTGGGATCGCGAGGACCCGCTCCAAAGCTGCGCCTCATGGTCCGATTTGGTCGGATGGTCTGACATGGTCCAATCTGCTTGCACAAACCGCACGCACGAGAACGGCGGCAATTATAGTCGGGCTGGCCAATTAGCTCCGCTTCCCAGACTGCAACTACCAATAAACCCAGTGCAGCCGCAAAACGGCCGTCCCGTCCTCGCCGCGCGGCCGCAGCGGCCGACCGAGGCTGACGAGCCCCACGCCGCCCCGACACCGCGCTACATTGTTTTTTTTTTTTTTAAATTAATAAATTTGATCCGAGTTGTTGCTGGGGTGGCTTGAGGAGCCAGGGTTCTATTGCTAAGCAGAGCTTGTTGCGTGAACCCTGGCCCCACCACCCGATCCATGAGCTCCAGTTCAACGGCAGAATTTAGACCGAAAGTTTAACGTGCCGCCAATGCACCGACACGGCCGCCCGGTAGCTCGTCTCCGGCCTTATTGGCCCAGCTGCCAACTGACACTCCCGGCCGGGGGCTAAATGCGAGCGCGCGAAGCGACTCGAACCCTGTGTTGCCAATACAGGGGAGACCGGTGCAGGCCAGCGCTCTAACCAACTGAGCTACCAGGGCGGCAATTCGAGTCATTAAGAGCTCACTCATATTTTGCATTGATAACCGCTGCCATCTTTGTTGGAACATTAGTTGTAGTAATATCTTGGACATTTTTGTTTCATTTTTTGTCTCAAATAATTGAGTTCATGGGAAAATATTTGTGATGACATTTCCATCAATGTTTGTTCTTTTTTTTAAATTTGACAAGCCGACTTTTCAAAGTGAACGATGAAGACAAAGCAAGGGCATCACACGCAACGCACCTATCAACTGTCTCTGGATTTCCTCCTACCGAAGTCAGATATCTTCATTCGTTTTGTTTCTATGTCAATTTGCGTGCATCGATGCGTATTTGTCTCAAATCAGCAAACATGACGTCACTCTGATATCACTCACACCTGACCTATCAATAACTTGTAGTTTTTACCTAGCCAAGAGGTGACTAGATCATCTGACAACTATTGAGCATCTCGTGCAGACACCACAACACGTTTTCAGGTTACTGCAACTATTTCACAGTGGGGGGGGAGATTTGTCCCACTGGTCAATGCCTGGTGAAGGAGTGTTTCAACCAGGGGCGTCGCCACCGGGGGGGGGAGCGGGGCCAGTTGCCCCCTCCCTGCACCACCCCACTGGGTTGGGGTGGGGGCCGCCCCTCCTGAAATATGAGAAGTGCACAGAAAAGGAAAGGAAAAAGGAAGTGCACAGAAAAAGTGAGCAAGGAGGCCGACGGGACAGAAGATCATGTCGTCAAGTTGACCCCAAGACTGGCAACGAGGCTCCGGGAAATCTAATCGGATCCCCATAAGAGACTTAGGACAGGGATCGGGAAAGCTCCCAGGACGAATAGGATGCCACCGAGATGACGAATAGGACGCCACTGCAGTGTCCACCCAGGTTAGACAAGAAGGCTTCATATAGGTGACAGGATATACCTGATTTGGAAACCGAGGCACCGAAGATGGAAGAGGAAGTGGGTTTATCACGACGTAATTTGCGTATTTGCCGGTGGCTTGTGGGCACGAATGTACATCGACTCGAGCACTATAAGATTGTCGTTGTCTTTTGCCGTGTCCAAGATATCCACCCAAAAACTGGCATTCACCACGTAGTGCTTCATGTGATAGCCGGTTGTGGCCATGTGCTCCCCTAGGGTTGTAAAACACTGACGCAGACTCGCATCCCCAAGATGTTCGTTAAATATATCAGGTATGTCTTTTTCTCCAATGCTAGCCTGATTCTGGCACAAATTGCACGCTACTTTGAAGACCAAGCTTTTCATTGTGCATCCGCCACCTATTACAATACGAAATACAACAAAGAAACTGAACTTAATGGTACAAAGCTTCTTTTTGTTATTTTTAAAATGGGTGCATTTTGCACATGCTCCCATCTCGCCGCGAAGTTCTCACTCCCGTTTTATTTTCTTTGTAATCGTCCGGTAGCTTTTCAAGTACGATAGGGACATCGCACTGTTACCGCGTCAGCCGAACTCTTCACTTGTATTTGACTGTCCAGACACCACTCCGCGCACCCGTCTCGCACGGAGTCCGGCAAACAACAACCGCCCGGTCGCCGGCGGGCGGCCGGCGGGAGCACGCGCAGATGCCTCGGAATGCAGGCGTTGCGCAATATCAGGGCCGGTTACACTCCCCCCCGCCAGCCAACGCCGTTATCACAAACCCACACACACACACACACATACACTCCATATACAAGAGACACACGTCGGGTGGCTATTTAAACACATCACCCCGCATCGGTAACATAGTCTTTCAGCCACTGCGGAGGTCGTCGATTCCGCGCAGATCTGCGAAGTTGCGGACTACCGTCCGCTGGCTTCGGGTCCTCTGTTTCCGTTGTCAGTTGAAACCATACTCGTCGCGGTTCCTGCGGTGACCTACGAATGACTGTTTTCAACGCTGGCGACGTCTGCGTCGCCCTCTCCCCGGTTTGCTGTGACGGCCGACAAGAGCGCAGCGATGGCGTCGTCTGCTGCGACGCTTCACGTCGCACAGCCCGATGTGGCTGATCAGGCAACGGCGCAAACCGGTGCGGCGTGCACATTTTCCCGGAAGCAGCTCGTTCGCTCCCTGTATCGCCGGCCGGCCAGTCGAATAAGTTACGCACCTTCTCAGATGCACGCTGCAGGTACGTTGGCGCGCTCTTCCATTTTCTCAGCTGTGTATGGTGGGCGCGTATTACGCGGCCATCCCCACTCGTAACTTCGTACGTCACCCCATTATCGTTTACCCGTGTCACCGTCAACGGGCCGTTGTAGCGGCGCTCAAACTTGTTAGCCAGCAAGCTGCCCGAGCGTACTATCGTCTTTTTGACTTGGTCACCAGCGCGAAATGGTGCGAAGCTTGGATGCCCCATGCGCCACTCACGCTGGGTCGCTACTGGGACGCGCGGGACATCGCTTGTCTTGTGCACACGGCCCAGCAGGTACTCCGCGGGTGACACACCTAGCTCTGCATGTACGGACGTGTTGTACGTCGAAATAGCACGAGGCAGGCGCAGGTCCCAGTTGCCCGGCGCGCCGTCCAGCATACGCAGGGACTGGCCAAGCGTGCGGTTCAAACGCTCCACCGCGCCATGACCCTGGGCGCGCAGCGGCGTGGAGCGAACGTGGTTGATACTCCATCGCTGCAACATTGCCTCGAACTCGGATCCGCAGAACTCACCGCCGTTATCAGTTAGACAGCGGACCGCCGGTCGCAGCAGAGCGGGAAGCACGCGCTGCTCGAACGCCATAGCGACAGCTGGCGATGATTTTGATCGAATCGGTACAGCGATGCCAAACTTGGAGGCGTGGTCGACCACGACTAAACAGCCGATATGTCCACGTCCAGTGCGAGGAAACAGAACCAGATCCGCAACTATTAGCACGAATGGCGCGCTCGCCTCGATTCGCAGTGTCGGTGGCGGGTGTATCTGCGCAGACGGCTTGAACAGCTGGCACTTAGTGCAAGCACCGACTATGTCGGCTACGATGTTGCTCGCACCCGGACAAAAAAACTTGCCGGCCGACCAAGTCGATAAGCTTGTCACGGCCGGCGTGCGCGGTTTCGGCGTGCATAGTTCCGACCAGCTCAACAAGCCAGTCGCGGGAAACCACAGGCACACAGCCGTGCTCCGTGTGTTGATACGTCACCAGTTCATCTGTCACGCCGATCCGCTTCCAGTGCTGTCGGAAGCAATGGAGTTGTGCTGGAAGATCCAATCTATTCGTCCGTCGCCGAATGTGGTGTGCCAACGATCTAATCACGCGGTTGCATCGCTGATGTTCATGCACAGTCGCATTGTCCGGCACGCGGTGTATTTGTGCGAGCCCTATCAAGTTATCTGGTACCTGCCGCTCCTCGAGTAAGGGGACGACACAATCCCCGCAGGTGACCTCGCGCCGTCTCAAATCGATGACTGCACCAGTTGCCCGGAGGAAGTTCGCGCCGAGCAGTAAACAGTGACCAAACGAATCACTCCGGTCAATCACTAGTGGCACACGGAGCGGCGTCATTCCGGGCGCCAGCACAATGTCGGCCTCGACGTACTCAGCGCCGAACGTTGACCCAGCGACACCTCGTAGCAAAATATTGCTGCAACTAATGTCCGCATCTGTGATTAGCATGCGCCTCAGTGAGTCGGCGCTACACAAACTAACGGCTGCGCCACTATCTAGTAACGCGCAGACCACCCTGCCATTACAAGTTGCGGCTATCGAGCAGCGTGAGCCATGCATATGTTCACAGCTGGGATTTGCAAACTCTCGTTTGTCGTCGTCGCTCAGTCTGTCTCGCTCGTGTGGCAGCGGCGCACGCAAAGCAGTGTTTTCGCGTGCGCGTTCCTCATCCACGATATACGCTGCCAGCGCTGGGTTCTGTTGATCGAGCGAGCCGCGCTCTGCGAGTAGATTGAAATGGATACCGGCCAGACAGTGTAGATGAATATTTCCATGCTTATTGTGGCGCACGCTGCAGAATGTCATGGGATTGTCAGGCCCGAAGTGTACGAGTATCCTCACGTCGTACAGGCGTGCGAATACGGCAAGTAACTCTATGGCCAGCGGCTGCCCGGGAAGGCGCATCAGATGCAACGCCTGACGCACGAGCCGATCGAGTTTCAGTCCATATCTCCCTGGCGAACGGAGAGCATCGTCGATCAGCTTAACGCGGAGCTCGTGGTTGGCAGCCGGCTGGTGTACATTGAGTCGCATCCACTGGCACAGACACTCAACCAGGCTGTCTCCACCCCCCTCCGTCCGGTACCGGAGGATGAGGCCATCCGGGAGGCCCGGTTTGGTAGAGCGCTCGAGCTCAGATGGCACCCCCTGCGGTACATGTTCGCGCGACAACATGTCAGCGGCTGTGTTCAAACGGCCCGGCACGTGACGGATCTCCATATCGTACTCCGTCAATTCCTCCACGGTCCGCGCGACCCGGTGGTTGACCAAGCGCAACGAGTGCAGACGCACGAGCGCCTGATGGTCTGTGTAAGCTATAAATCGGACGCCAGCCAGGAATGCGTGAAACGTCTTCACACCCCAGCGCAGCGCCGCGAGTTCACGACCTGTCGCTGAGTAGCCGCGCTGAGCGTTGGTGAACGACGTCCAGGCAAATGCAATGTACCTGTCCCGACCATTCTGGTGTTGTGAAATGCAAGCGCCGGCGCCGTATGCCGACGCATCGACCCAGAGGCAAAGCGGCTGGGCGGACTCGCTGTAGTCGGGGAAAGCGAGCGTGATGTCACGTTCAATTTCTCTCTTCAGCCGGTCGAACGAGCTGATCATCTCTGGTGTCCAGTCAAGAACGGTGGAGCAGGACTGACCGGTCAGCTCAGCCAGCGGCCGTGCGATATCGGAGCAGCTGCGTACGAACTTCCGCTGGAAGTTCACCAGTCCGAGAAACTGACGAAGCTGCTGAACGGTGCTCGGTCGTTGAAAGGACCGCACCTTATCGACATATTCCGGCGCCTTGCGCAGGCCCTCAGACGATAGCTGATGCCCGAGAAACTTGACCTCGTGTGTGAACCATGCACACTTCGCCGCGTTAAGCCTGATGCCCTGCGCCTCCAGCGCCGACAGAACACCGTCCACGAGCCGCAAATGATCTTCAAATGACGTCTCCATCAGAAGCAGGTCGTCCAGATACACAACCAGCTGCCGGCGTGAGAAGCTGGATAGGACGGCTTGCATCTCACGCTGGAAGACAACCGGAGCATTCTTTAGACCGAAGCTGAGGCGGCGAAAGCGGTAGTGCGCGCGCGGCGTGCTGAACGCCGTGCAATCGCGCGACTCCTCAGCAATCGGCAGCTGTTAGTAGGCCTTCTCAACATCCAGCGCGCTGAACCAGCTCATATGATGCGCGCTGTACACGGAATCAGCGACATCGGCCATAGGAAAACGCTCAGTCACCGTCTGCTGGTTGAGACGACGGTAATCTACGCAGAGACGGAGAGACCCGTCACGCTTGCGAATTGGGACTATTGGCGCATTCCACGCCGAGTTGCAGCGTTCGATTATCCCAAGGCGTTCGAGCTCGAGGCACTGCCGCTCGACTTCTTCAGCAATCGGTGGGGACATGCGACGCGGCCGAATGTATATTGGCGTGTCGTCAGTCAGCTCGATTCTGTGCGCAGTCAGCGCGGTTCCAAGTGTGTCCGCGTCGGCAAACACCGCCGCGTGCCGGTCAAACACGGCCTGCACGGCGCCACGCTGCTCCGGAATCAGACCTGATATATCTGCTGCGGATGGCGTGGAGCACATCTGCTTCTGTTCGTTAGCAGAGGACGCGGCGAGCACGTCTACTTGCAAGTCGCAATCCAGCCCGCCGTCAGCTGCCGTGTGCAGTTCGCCGATCGTCGCCCCCTTTCGGATTGTGAAAGGCACACGGGCACGGTTGCACACGAGCACGCGCGGCGCGGTCGGGTCGAGGATCCCGTCGATGGGCTGCAAGCAGGGCACACTTGGGGCGCTGCCAGTGAAGACTAACTGGCGCGGTGCTGCACAACACAACTCACATGCCGGTTGCGAAGCGAACGCGCAGGGTAACGCAACCGAATCCCCCGGTGCGACAGTGACATCTTGCGTCGAGTGGCATGGCACCGCGCTGGCGAAGTATGCACATGTAGAGTCGCGCGTTCCGAGCGGCAGATACACTGACCATCGCGATCCGTCAGTGTGTCGGCCGGAGACCGACCGTCGCGCGATATCAAGACGTAGCCCGTGCCATTCCATCGCGTCGCAGCCAATGATGATGTCAGCCGCTGCAAGTTTGGTATCAAACACCATGCAGTTCGTGAGTTCAAGCTTCACGCCATGTAAATCTACCATGACGTCTACACAACCAATTGGGCACAACACATGGCCACCGACCGCACGAACAACCTCCGAGCACGGCCGAATCGCACTTTCGTCAATCAAGAACCGCGCGATCATTGAGCGTCCGGAACCAGTATCCAGGACGCCGGATGCCCGCCGGGCACCGACGCTCACTGTCGCGCGTAGAATCGGTTCCGGTCGAACAGAAGATGCGAAAACGTATTCAGTGCGCAGAACTTCCGGCGACGACGACAAACCTCCATCGGTACACGACGAGTCATCATCGGGCACCGCCGTGGACAATATTCGTTGACTGGTAGGGCTTGAATCGGTCGCAGCAGCTGGCCCAATCTCGGCCGTGCGACCAATCAGTTTCCCGACCGACTGGGCGTGCGGCCCCTTCCCCCGCGGCGGTGGCGTCTCGAATCGCCGTACCGTTCCATAGCTGTGGCTGAATCGGACCAGTCGGACATCTCACATTCCGTCCCAGCAACCGGGCGCGGCGTTCTCGCGCAGCGGCGGATCGAGCGGACAGATTCGTCACCGCCACCGGAAGGACATCGTGAAGAAACGGCGCGACAGTTGCGCGCGAAGTGCCCAAGCGCACCGCATGCAAAACACAGGTCATTGGCACGCCGGCACTCGCGCTCAGTGTGACCTTGACGTCGGCAAAACGCGCAGCGCGCACGCGATGTTTCAGAACGGCGCTCTCTGCCGGGCGAGTGTCTCTGTATGCCGCCCGGTCCACGGCGAGAGCGGTCCGCGTGTTGTCGTGCACGCACAACCACGCGCGTGTCGTCGCAGCGATGTGATTGGTCAGATTCGCTGTCGGACACGCTCGTGGAAAACCCGCGATCGCGATACGCGTTACGCGGGGTCACGGAGGCCGAGCGTGATGACGTCACCGGGCGGTGACGAAAATCGTGTGACCGTCGTGCCTCTGCCCGGCCGGCGCCAGGCTGAGGGGATGTACGCGTGTACAAAGTTTCGTGTACGCTGTCTGCGTCACTGTCGAGCTGCTCGTACTCGAGAAATGATACCAGCCCGTCCCAGGTAAGCATAGTGTCGTGGTTGACCAAAGCGTAACGCAGCTGCCGGCGCAAGAAATCGGCGGCGCGTGTCGGCAATGATGCTAGCAGTTTCCGGCGCAAATCGTTGCTCACCTGCTTATCAGACGTCGGGTAAGCTTCTTCGAACAGGGCACCGAGCCTAAAAGCATACACCGCTAACGATTCTCCAGATCGGCGCGCACCACTGCGATATGATTCCTGCGCCGACTCCTCGCACGTACTCCGGCGCGACGACCACTCCAGCATCCTGCGTCGTATGACGGGATACGAGCTGCGGACACCACTGGCATCAAAGATCTCGAGAACGCGACCAGAAAGCTGAGATCGCAGCAAAGGCAGCGCGTCATCCATGGTGCCGCGATATTCCACCAGACAGTGCCTTTCAAACCGATCAAAAAAATCAGTCAGCGTCTCTGCAGCGTCTTCATTGTAGGGCAACAGCTGGTGCGAGCGCGGCGCGTGGCTCGGGGCGGTGCTAGCACTCATGCGCGGCCGGGCAGCAATGGCGGCGGTAGC
Source organism: Imbricaverruca yamaguchii (assembly GCA_034440575.1). Lineage (NCBI taxonomy): Eukaryota > Metazoa > Arthropoda > Thecostraca > Neoverrucidae > Imbricaverruca > Imbricaverruca yamaguchii. The sequence continues at coordinate 111,853 of JAOTOL010000815.1, read as the reverse complement.
TGGTTCGGCCACATCAGCCTCAATACGCCCGTGCACTGTTTGGGCACGCAGCGGGCTGGGAGCCGCGCCGGGTGCTAGAGCGTGCTGCAGCTCAGCAATTGCACTTTGCTGACGCTCGGCCCGTTCCTCTTGAGCACGCATGTGTGTCTTCATCTCTTGTATGAACGCGACCATATCAGCAGGCGGCGGGGTCACAACTCCAGCCGGCCTTCGCTGCGGCTCACCGACAGTTACCGAGTCCGAATTAGACATTTCGTAACATTTGGTAACACTTTCGGTAACTTGGTAACCCGTAACACTTTCGTAACACGTGGTAAGTTAATGTCTCGCTGCCGTAGGGACGCAGCGGACGAGCCCCCAGTGTTACCGCGTCAGCCGAACTCTTCACTTGTATTTGACTGTCCAGACATCACTCCGCGCACCCGTCTCGCACGGAGTCCGGCAAACAACCGCCCGGTAGCCGGCGGGCGGCCGCCGGGAGCACGCGCAGATGCCTCGGAATGCAGGCGCTGCGCAATATCAGGGCCGGTTACAGCACGTCTTCTCCACCACAAGAACTCGCGTCCGGATCGAACTCTAGCCAAAACCGGCTGAAGATTTTCAAATAATTTGGCATGCCAGGAACCCGTCAGGAACCCGTTTCAAAGATCAATATTGTCGCAACTCTTCCCAATCAAATCGTATTCACAACCTTTTCTGATCATGTACACCTGTGAAGCATGTTCCTCGTGGCACGAGCCCGCGACTAACACCGATTGCGTTAGTCCCCGTTCACGTGGTCGTGGTTGTCTCTCCTGTAGTATTAGGTGAGACGATCTGATCGCATCGGTCACCATGAATCACAGCATCACCTCGTCTGGGCCGCTTACGCATGCAACTCATGCAATTCATGGGCCCGCAAACGCATTATGCAAAAACATACAGACAGGGGCACAAGATATAGCTACACCGCGCGCCACCCCGGCAGGGTGAGACCAGACAAGAGCTGCATACCAGACAAGAACTGTAGACCAGACAAGAGCTGTATACCAGACAAGAACTGCAGACCAGACAAGAGCTGTAGACCAGACAAGAGCTGTATACCAGACAAGAACTGCGTACCAGACAAGAGCTGCATACCAGACAAGAGCTGCATACCAGACAAGAGCTGTATACCAGACAAGAGCTGCAGACCAGACAAGAGCTGCAAACCAGACAAGAGCTGTAGACCAGACAAGAGCTGCAGACCAGACAAGAGCTGCAAACCAGACAAGAGCTGTAGACCAGACAAGAGCTGCAAACCAGACAAGAGCTGTATACCAGACAAGAGCTGTATACCAGACAAGAGCTGTATACCAGACAAGAGCTGTAGACCAGACAAGAGCTGTATACCAGACAAGAGCTGTATACCAGACAGGAGCTGTAGACCAGGCAGGAGCTGCAGGCCAGGCAAAAAATGCAGACAATATAGGAGCTTCAGGGCAGACAGGAGCTTGCAGGCCAGACAGGAGCAGTAGGCCAGACAGGAGCAGTAGGCCAGACAGGAGCAGTAGGCCAGACAGGAGCAGTAGGCCAGACAGGAGCAGTAGGCCAGACGGAAGCTTCAGGGCAGACAGGAGCAGTAGGCCAGACAGGAGCTTGCAGGCCAGACAGGAGCAGTAGGCCAGACAGGAGCTTGCAGGCCAGACAGGAGCAGTAGGCCAGACGGGAGCAGTAGGCCAGACGGGAGCAGTAGGCCAGACGGAAGCTTCAGGCAGACAGGAGCAGTAGGCCAGACAGGAGCTTGCAGGCCAGACAGGAGCAGTAGGCCAGACAGGAGCTTGCAGGCCAGACAGGAGCAGTAGGCCAGACGGGAGCAGTAGGCCAGACAGGAGCAGTAGGCCAGACAGGAGCAGTAGGCCAGACAGGAGCAGTAGGCCAGACAGGAGCAGTAGGGCAGACGGGAGCAGTAGGCCAGACAGGAGCAGTAGGCCAGACAGGAGCAGTAGGCCAGACAGGAGCAGTAGGGCAGACAGGAGCAGTAGGCCAGACAGGAGCAGTAGGCCAGACAGGAGCAGTAGGCCAGACAGGAGCAGTAGGCCAGACAGGAGCAGTAGGCCAGACAGGAGCAGTAGGGCAGACAGGAGCAGTAGGCCAGACAGGAGCAGTAGGCCAGACGGGGCAGTAAGCCAGACAGGAGAGTAGGCCAGGCAGGAGCAGTAGGCCAGACAGGAGCAGTAGGCCAGACGGGAGCAGTAGGCCAGACAGGAGCAGTAGGCCAGACAGGAGCAGTAGGCCAGACAGGAGCTGTAGGCCAGACAGGAGCAGTAGGCCAGACAGGAGCAGTAGGCCAGACAGGAGCAGTAGGCCAGACAGGAGCAGTAGGCCAGACAGGAGCAGTAGGCCAGACAGGAGCTGCATGACCGAAGCAGCCGATGCGCCTCTAAACACCGCAGCCAGACAGGTGGCGGCCAAGGCGGGGCTGGAGTCGGGGACAGACAGTGACGTATTAAGGGTCATCAATGGCGTTGCCAGGAGAGTGGCAAGGGTGACTGGTGGGTTTATCTCCTGTTATGAACGTCCTGACGGTGCAATGGCGTTTCCAGCAATCATAACAGCTGTGAATTCCTTCCTCATCAGAAAGGCGAGTTCTCATCGCAAACCGCTGTTCCAGGAGATTCTATTTAACAGTCCTGGGTATAATCCTGCTAACTGTGAGAACAGGCACTGGCGCACCGGATGGATGCAGCAGGTGAATGGCCTGCCACGCACGTCAAGGGCGCCTTGCACGCCCCCAGCTGCGTGATGTTCGCAACGGTCGTGCAATTAACGGCCCGGGCAGCTGACTCAGCACTTGGTCGCCACCCGCGAAATTCACACGCACCCGCACGTGCACAGGCTGTTGTGGCACCCGTCACACTGTGTGACCATCACACTATTGATTGAGATACCATGGTGCGTACACGTGCTTGAACACATAACACATTGCATACACATGCTTTATTGTTTATTGGTTGGTTCAGCTTTATGTACATTCACGGCTAATGGCGCCGCCCACACTGTGCATACACATGCTTCAGCACGTAACACATGACATAGACATGCACGCATACACATGCTTCAACCAGTGTGGCTGCAATCACTGAAGCATCTGTACCAATCCAGGATGAACACAATTCATTCTCAGGGTCCACACATGTCGTCCGTGGACACCATCTGCCAAGAAAAGCATCACCCCTCCCCCGCCCCCATGACGGGCACACTTGTTGCCGACTGTGAGCTACATAGTCATGTTTGGAGAACATAATCTAAAGTGAACGCAAATCGGCAAAGCGCTACCAAAGCGGCCAGAGTCCATGAGAAGCTTACCAAGAGCTACCGCCACTCTGCAGATACACCCGGGAACGGCGAAGACCACACATGGTTCACAAGGTACTGCAGAGGCTCTTTGTAGGGAGCCATCCTTTTTCAACGAAAGATCACTGGTCTCCAAGACCAGTAAGAACCAAGAACGTATCCAATAAGAACCCAGCAAGCAAGGAATCAAGACATTCCATGGTCCTGCAAGTCCATCCCTCGTTCTCCGCTACTCTGTATCGTCGTCTCAAAACTTACCTGCGCTTGCTTCAGTGTATGCTCAGCACTTGCTCTTGCTTCAGTGCAATTCGCATGGCAAACTTCACGAACTCAGCACACATCTGACATGAACTTCGTGAGACTCACCACCGTATGTAGGATCTAAGCCCACCAAGGAGGCTTCCAACTGTCCCGAATTTTAAATATTTATCAGAGATGTCCAGAGATGTAGCCGAGCGTCTCGATCGAAGTCCAGGACCTTATCAATTGATGTGGGATGAATGCGTTGCGATTACGTGACATTGTTGGGCCTGCAACCACTTTCCTTATCAGAAGGAAGCCGATTCTCACACAGTTGATCACATAGGTTCCTTACATGTGTTGCACGATAAGGTTTCAGATCCATTAGCCTCCTCCAGAAGCCTAAGGAAGCTGACACCTTATCGTGCAACACATGTAAGAAACCTATGTGATCAACTGTGTGAGAATCGGCTTCCTTCTGATAATGAAAGTGGTTGCAGGCCCAATAATGCCACGTAATCGCAACGCATTCATCCCACAGGTCAATTTGATAAGGTCCTGGACTTCGATCGAGACACTCGGGCTACATCCCTGGACATCTCTGATAAATTCATCCAAATCCATAGATCCATTAGCCTCCTCCAGAAGTCCAAGGAAGCTATCATGTGTGGAATTTCTTTTCGGCGGGAGCTTGAACGCTCTATGGTCGCTTGCACTTAGCAATTGAGTAGCTAAAACAAGCAGCGTGGAAAAATGGAGGGAACATTAGCACCTCAACACTGCGTAACGAAACGACTGCACGAACAGTCGGCAATTTTGGTTTGGGATTCGGTGGCTTGCGGATCGGCGCAGTCGTGCGGCAAGATTGAAGTGCAGACAGGAAGTCTCCCCGGGATCAAGAGAACCTATGGATCCAGAAGCACAAGCCCGTCGTAGTCTGTACAAGGTCTTCACAGCAAATGTTTTCCCCACGTCCCTGGCACAAATCTGATTATGTCAGCATCTTGCTAACCTTGCTGCTATACACCCCTGAAATTACTAGCTCTGAATGACCTACGCAGTTGATGCACACTGAAGCTACACTGGAAAAAAAAATGATCAGTACCTCTTGGGTGTTACTTCAGATGTCAAATTCCAGCACCACAGGCCTGCTTGAATTAAGCACCCTTCTAGAGTTGGCATCATATCGCAAAATTTCAGGTGATAAATATAAGCATGGTGCTTATAGCTAGCACCTTTTCATTAGGCTATATTTAGTAGCAGGGTGCTTGAAATGAGTACCCATGGGGTGCTTGCGATTTAGCACCGCCAGGGTTCTAGATTTTTCTCACGCCAAAAACCAGCACCTCTGGGGTACGGTTCGCCTACGATGCTAGCACATTTAGCACCCCGTGGGTGCTTGAATCCAATTTGGTCCTCTTGATAGTGACGTACAGGTGTTGGTGGCTTACTGTGTTTGTGTGCACGGATTAATTTTTTGCTGTACGTTAACTTCCGATACCGATTTTAAATGTCATAGCGAACATGCTGCTTACAGGCGATGTAGGGGAGACCGGGGTCAAATGTAAAAGTTTTTACATTTTCGAGTCAGGAGCGAAAACGTTTTGCGCTGGAGAACACTTTGTTGGATTTTCACAAACCTTGATGTTTTGCCCTTGCTGCGTATGTGAAAATATTTCTAAATACATAACCTAAGATGTCGAACCTTTGGTTTAAAAAAGTCACTTCAGGTGTTACAATTGACCCCATGTACGGGGCAATTGTAACAGCACTCGGGGTCAATTGTACCATGTTAACGAATGCTGCGGCGAAAGCCACTTCTATCGAAAACAACTTGTATTGAAAAACAATTGTACCTTACTCTCTGAGCTCTTCCTGGAATACAAATCACAGCTCCACCTTTCTCAGGACAAAAACCAACACCACATCATAAAAATGCGATTACGTAACGGATCAAAGCTCTTGCACCCGTAGGTCTTTCTGGATTCAAAAGCACAGCTTCTCAGGCTAAACAAACTAACTAGCAGGGCTCTGAGACCTAAAACACTTCCTTACTATTTGTACTGAAGTAGGACAAAACATCAAACATCACAACTCGAAACATTTCCAATATCTGTGACGCTCGGTCTGTGGTCGCCTACTCGGTGTCCGATTCACAGTTTTCACATATGTACGCCTCACACTTTTCGACAGCGGTACACGCCTCGTGGGCCCACATCGCGCACATCTCGCACCGGATCCACCTTTCTTTAGATCGACTGGTATTAAAACTCTCGACGCACACAAGGCAGAAAACTTCTTCAGCGTCATCACTACTGCTTGCCCTGCGGGTGGACTTCCGAGCCCTCTTGCCACCGGCCTTCTTCGTCTTCTTCCCTTCGTGCTTGTCCATGCTGAGGTTGAGCTTTTTCGGTGCTTGTTTGCGTTTCTTTCGACTCTGTTCTAGCTCGATCGCTCTCTTCTCTGGCGTATCTGTCAGAATTGCAGCCTTTCGCTTCCTCCGTCCTGTACTGATGCTTTTCCTTGGGCCTGCCTTGGGCAGAGGCCGAATGTCTTCAGGGGTGAGCGGTGTCGAAGCGATCCCTGGTAGACCAGGCTGTTCGATCGCTGATGGACCAGGCTGTTGGCTCTCCGATGGACCAGGCTGTTGGATTCCCGATGGACCAGGCTGTTCGATCTCCGATGCACCAGGCTGTTCCATCGCCGATGGACCAGGGTGTTCGATTCCCGATGGACCAGGATGTCCGATCACCGGTGGATCAGCCTGTCCGATACCCGATGGCTCAGAATCTGCAGGATGTGCTATGTCATCTGTGGTCTCGCCTTCGGATGTATGGCTGGCGGAGAGTGCAGTAAGTTCCGTTCTGGGTCGGTCTGTAACGTTGCTTGGTGCAAAGTCGTCGTTGGTGAATATGTCTGGATTGTACGGACTGATGCCTGTTGTCCGGAAGGCACTCTGGATATTCTTTGGGGTAAACGCCGATACCCAGGCCTCCGCAGCGATCTGTGGAATGTCATAGATGCTGGCAGTTTTTCCTGGATTGCTTCTCATCCACGCATCCATGTGAGTAGATATGCTTCTCTTAAACGGGCCGTACACACTTCTGTCCAGGGGCTGGAGGCGGTGGGAGCAGTGAGGAGGAAAGGAGAGCATAATTACTCCGCTGTCCTTGGCCAGGTCTAGGACTTCCACACTGAGATGGGACACCTGGTTGTCGAGCAGCAGCAACACCGGTGACTCGGGCGTCGACTTCACATGTAGGATGAAGTGCTTCATGAAGGTCACGAAGTGCTCCGAAGTCATCCAACCAGACTTGTTTGCAGTGCCAATACAACCCACCGGTCCACCACGAACAAACCATTCGTGGTATCGGACTCTTGGAAACACGAACATCGGTGGCACAGTGTTGCTCATTGCGCTAGTAGCAGCACACATGGTAACGAGATATCCCCGCTCTCCCGAGGTGAGTCCTCCCACCTGTTTCACGCCTTTCCCAGCCACCACTGCCGTCGGCTTCTGCACTGTCGTACAGCCAGTTTCATCAAGGTTTCATATCTTTGACGGATCAAGTTCGTGTCTTGCGAGGACGATCCCCAGCTTATCGAAGAAGTTCTTCACGTTTTCACGATTGAAGCTGGTTGCACGTGCCAAACTGGTGGCCTGCGGTGACCTAATGGCGAGCTGCGGGTTCCGCTTCAGAAAGGAGTTGAACCAGTCGACTCCTGCTCGTCTCTGATCCGTCCAGGAACTGGGAACTTTCATAATTCGGGACATCGCGCAATGGTAGGCGAGAACCCTGACCTCCATCGGCGTCAGACCAAAAAATGCCTCCGATGATTTTAGTAGATAGTCAGTGAGTATCTTCTCATCGCCTGATGAAAAGACCTTGTTGTGCGGGTTGTAGCCGACTGTGATATCCATTCCTTCTTTCTTCTGTTTCACGTAACGAGACAACGTCACATGACACATTCCATACTGGGCTGAGGCTTTTCTCACCGTCAACCCGCCTTCCATAACCGCGGCAACAGCTTCCTGGGCTCTCTCCACGCGGGTCCCGCGGTCAGAAGTTCGTTCTCGAGAGCGAGGCATCGTCTGAAAATCGGAAACATTCATTGACCAGCGCCCAACGACATTCTGTAGTAAATGCATACTTAATAGTATGGCCATAGGGGTCAATTGTAACACTGTTACAATTGACCCCAGCAAAATGTTACAATTGACCCCGCCAAGCCGCGCCATCTTAGAGACGAAACTGATGCAAAATACGGCAGCGTGGGCGGCAGCTACGGCGCTACATTTTTGGCTAATTAGCCCCACTCCGCTCAATCAAACTCTTAGATCCATATCTAGTGAGATACGTGAATGAGCTAATAATTAAACAAAATCATCAAATTTACAACACACCCTCAAAAACACATAATTGTGAACAGCACTCGACTCACTTGTCGCAACGGTGTGAAACCCCGTGAGGAAAGGAAACAGCTGACTGTGCATATCCAGTACTGCCGCCAGCGCCATCCATCAGCGGGTTTCGGAACCATGGCTACTGTTGCAATTGCCCCGTGTTACATTTGACCCCAGTCTCCCTAACCTTGTAATGCATTCGTATGGAAATAGCAGTGGAAAGGAGTACGTAAATATATATATATATATATATATATATATATATATATGTATATATATATGTATATATATATATATATGTATATATATGTATATATGTATATATATATATATATATATATATATATATATATATATATAGTGTGTGTGTATGGTTCCAAGTTTGTCAACAGCTAGTTCTATACAAATTTAGCTTTAGGCTTCGTTAGTGCGGTGGTTCAGACTGTGAACCTGGTACAGATCAGTGCAGACTTTGACTCCTGGTATGGTACGAACTGCAAGTTCAGCATCGTCATCATGTACCTGTTTTCATCCCCCAATATTGTACATATCGGATGAAGCTTCACTCCGTCGAAACATTCCGCAATGAAACCAGGGACTTCGTTGGAAGCAATTTATTGAAGCGAGTATCCAAGTGAGCCGATATAAAAAGTAGTTAAAGCAACACAACTCATCACGATGATTTCTTTCAATCCGGCCTACTATTAAATCCGGTGCAAACCCTTTAGTCTTTTACTGCTTGAACTTTGGCACTTTCTGGGGAACAGACACATGATCGTTGATGCATACGTTGCACCGTTGCACGTAGTACAAAAACGCGTTGAACTTCGCAGTGAATCGCAGGTTCAGCAAAGACTGAGCAATATTCTGATACAATAGATGGCACAGTAGCATGACAAAATAGAAGGTTGATTTCCACATCAGCGGTCACGAGCACCACATCTCCAGCAGCAACCGAATATTTAGTTGTGGGGAACATCGGTATATTGTTCTCGTTGACACCATCAAATAGTGTGGCATGTGGACTCCCCCATAGGCAGATGGTTTGCTTCGAGGTATTCGAGGTATTGGGTATTGTCTGAAAATAGTAAACCGTCGTCATTGTTGGGGTTATGCATGGGTTCTAACACACGAGACAAAAAAACCTATCACCCATGCATTATTTAGGCATAGTGTGGCACCAAAAACCAAGCTTGGCTTGTATGTATATAATCATACCAATGAGTGGGTAAAACGTTAGGGTATAAGAGAGTCAACAAACTAGTTTTGCTTCAAACTGATCCTGAATGCGCTACACACGTTCTTAAACATCTTCTTATAGAGCGGTACCAAATGCACAGAGCATACGACAGACCAGGATTATGGTGTCATGCTCTTTCGCGCCGCCAACACTCTTTCCTTCTATCTCCATTATTAAATATTTTAAATCCAAATGTGGCAAAGGTCAGGGAAAAAATAATTTGTCAACACTTCGTCAATAACAGGAACTTTCCAAATCGGTCCAATGGACATATATCGCCATATTTGGTTTCAAGCTGACCTACACCGTGTGCTATACAACATGGTGTCATGCACGACTAATGCTGTCGAAGGTCAGGACATTACTATTTTGAGCCAGTGTGACATAGGTGCCTAGGGCAAGATCGAAGCGTCCCTCCAGACGTTTTGTGACATGCTTCTTCGTGTCGTGCAAGCTATTTTCTTCCATCTTTCTTGGTAATTATCTTCAATCCCAACATTTCAACGGTCGCCCCAAAAGACTTAGTTCCAACGTACTTGTAGTTGCACGAATGTCCCTTAGATTCACATTATATGTTGCAATTGATGACATAATTAGTCACCCATGTTGCCGACTGTCGGATCACACGCTAGCTTGCCGCCGGTGAACTGGATGCCTAGGGCAAGATACAAACTTTGCTAAAAAAAGTTAGTCAAATACACATGCTTCAACCAGTGTGGCTGCAATCACTGAAATATCTGTACCAATCCAGGATGAACACAATTCATTCTCAGGGTCCACACATGTCGTCCGTGGACACCATCTGCCAAGAAAAGCATCACCCCTCCCCCGCCCCCATGACGGGCACACTTGTTGCCGACTGTGAGCTACATAGTCATGTTTGGAGAACATAATCTAAAGTGAACGCAAATCGGCAAAGCGCTACCAAAGCGGCCAGAGTCCATGAGAAGCTTACCAAGAGCTACCGCCACTCTGCAGATACACCCGGGAACGGCGAAGACCACACATGGTTCACAAGGTACTGCAGAGGCTCTTTGTAGGGAGCCATCCTTTTTCAACGAATGATCACTGGTCTCCAAGACCAGTAAGAACCAAGAACGTATCCAACAGGAACGCAGCAAGCAAGGAATCAAGACAATACATGGTCCCGTAAGTCCATCCCTCGTTCTCCGCTACTCTGTATCGTCGTCTCAAAACTTACCTGCACTTGCTTCAGTGTATGCTCAGCACTAGCTCTGCTAGTGCAATTCAGGCAAACTTCAGAACTCAGCATACATCTGACATGAACTTGTGAGACCACCACCGTATGTAGGATCAAGCCACCAAGGAGCTTCCAACTGCCCGAATTTTAAATATTTATCAGAATGTACCCGAGTGTCGACCGACAGATTCAATACATGCCTCACATAAGGTTTCAGATCCATTAGCCTCCTCCAGAAGCCTAAGGAAGCTGACACCTTATCGTGCAACACATGTAATGAACCTATGTGATCAACTGTGTGAGAATCGGCTTCCTTCTGATAATGAAAGTGGTTGCAGGCCCAATAATGCCACGTAATCGCAACGCATTCATCCCACAGGTCAATTTGATAAGGTCCTGGACTTCGATCGAGACACTCGGGCTACATCCCTGGACATCTCTGATAAATTCATCCAAATCCATAGATCCATTAGCCTCCTCCAGAAGTCCAAGGAAGCTATCATGTGTGGAATTTTTTTTTCGGCGGGAGCTTGAACGCTCTATGGTCGCTTGCACTTAGCAATTGAGTAGCTAAAACAAGCAGCGTGGAAAAATGGAGGGAAACATTAGCACCTCAACACTGCATAACGAAACGACTGCACGAACAGTCGGCAATTTTGGTTTGGGATTCGGTGGCTTGCGGATCGGCGCAGTCGTGCGGCAAGATTGAAGTGCAGACAGGAAGTCTCCCCGGGATCAAGAGAACCTATGGATCCAGAAGCACAAGCCCGTCGTAGTCTGTACAAGGTCTTCACAGCAAATGTTTTCCCACGTCCCTGGCACAAATCTGATTATGTCAGCATCTTGCTAACCTTGCTGCTATACACCCCTGAAATTACTAGCTCTGAATGACCTACGCAGTTGATGCACACTGAAGCTACACTGGAAAAAAATGATCAGTACCTCTTGGATGTTACTTCAGATGTCAAATTCCAGCACCACAGGCCTGCTTGAATTAAGCACCCTTCTACAGTTGGCATCATATCGCAAAATTTCAGGTGATAAATATAAGCATGGTGCTTATAGCTAGCACCTTTTCATTAGGCTATATTTAGTAGCAGGGTGCTTGAAATGAGTACCCATGGGGTGCTTGCGATTTAGCACCGCCAGGGTTCTAGATTTTTCTCACGCCAAAAACCAGCACCTCTGGGGTACGGTTCGCCTACGATGCTAGCACATTTAGCACCCCTTGGGTGCTTGAATCCAATTTGGTCCTCTTGATAGTGACGTACAGGTGTTGGTGGCTTACTGTGTTTGTGTGCACGGATTAATTTTTTGCTGTACGTTAACTTCCGATACCGATTTTAAATGTCATAGCGAACATGCTGCTTACAGGCGATGTAACCTTGTAATGCATTCGTATGGAAATAGCAGTGGAAAGGAATACGTAAATATATATATATATATATATATATATATATATAGTGTGTGTGTATGGTTCCAAGTTTGTCAACAGCTAGTTCTATACAAATTTAGCTTTAGGCTTCGTTAGTGCGGTGGTTCAGACTGTGAACCTGGTACAGATCAGTGCAGACTTTGACTCCTGGTATGGTACGGACTGCAAGTTCAGCATCGTCATCATGTACCTGTTTTCATCCCCCAATATTGTACATATCGGATGAAGCTTCACTCCGTCGAAACATTCCGCAATGAAACCAGCGACTTCGTTGGAAGCAATTTATTGAAGCGAGTATCCAAGTGAGCCGATATAAAAAGTAGTTAAAGCAACAAAACTCATCACGATGATTTCTTTCAATCCGGCCTACTATTAAATCCGGTGCAAACCCTTTAGTCTTTTACTGCTTGAACTTTGGCACTTTCTGGGGAACAGACACATGATCGTTGATGCATACGTTGCACCGTTGCACGTAGTACAAAAACGCGTTGAACTTCGCAGTGAATCGCAGGTTCAGCAAAGACTGAGCAATATTCTGATACAATAGATGGCACAGTAGCATGACAAAATAGAAGGTTGATTTCCACATCAGCGGTCACGAGCACCACATCTCCAGCAGCAACCGAATATTTAGTTGTGGGGAACATCGGTATATTGTTCTCGTTGACACCATCAAATAGTGTGGCATGTGGACTCCCCCATAGGCAGATGGTTTGCTTCGAGGTATTGTCTGAAAATAGTAAACCGTCGTCATTGTTGGGGTTATGCATGGGTTCTAACACACGAGAGAAAAAAACCTATCACCCATGCATTATTTAGGCATAGTGTGGCACCAAAAACCAAGCTTGCCTTGTATGTACATAATCATACCAATGAGTGGGTAAAACGTTAGGGTATAAGAGAGTCAACAAACTAGTTTTGCTTCAAACTGATCCTGAAAGCGCTACACACGTTCTGAAACATCTTCTTATAGAGCGGTACCAAATGCACAGAGCATACGACAGACCAGGATTATGGTGTCATGCTCTTTCGCGCCGCCAACACTCTTTCCTTCTATCTCCATTATTAAATATTTTAAATCCAAATGTGGCAAAGGTCAGGGAAAAATAATTTGTCAACACTTCGTCAATAACAGGAACTTTCCAAATCGGTCCAATGGACATATATCGCCATATTTGGTTTCAAGCTGACCTACACCGTGTGCTATACAACATGGTGTCATGCACGACTAATGCTGTCGAAGGTCAGGACATTACTATTTTGAGCCAGTGTGACATAGGTGCCTAGGGCAAGATCGAAGCGTCCCTCCAGACGTTTTGTGGCATGCTTCTTCGTGTCGTGCAAGCTATTTTCTTCTATCTTTCTTGGTAATTATCTTCAATCCCAACATTTCAACGGTCGCCCCAAAAGACTTAGTTCCAACGTACTTGTAGTTGCACGAATGTCCCTTAGATTCACATTATATGTTGCAATTGATGACATAATTAGTCACCCATGTTGCCGACTGTCAGATCACACGCTAGCTTGCCGCCGGTGAACTGGATGCCTAAGGCAAGATACAAACTTTGCTCAAAAAGTTAGTCAAATACACATGCTTCAACCAGTGTGGCTGCAATCACTGAAATATCTGTACCAATCCAGGATGAACACAATTCATTCTCAGGGTCCACACATGTCGTCCGTGGACACCATCTGCCAAGAAAAGCATCACCCCTCCCCCGCCCCCATGACGGGCACACTTGTTGCCGACTGTGAGCTACATAGTCATGTTTGGAGAACATAATCTAAAGTGAACGCAAATCGGCAAAGCGCTACCAAAGCGGCCAGAGTCCATGAGGAGCTTACCAAGAGCTACCGCCACTCTGCAGATACACCCGGGAACGGCGAAGACCACACATAGTTCACAAGGTACTGTAGAGGCTCTTTGTAGGGAGCCATCCTTTTCAACGAAAGATCACTGGTCTCCAAGACCAGTAAGAACCAAGAACGTATCCAACAAGAACCCAGCAAGCAAGGAATCAAGACATTCCATGGTCCTGCAAGTCCATCCCTCGTTTTCCGCAACTCTGTATCGTCGTCTCAAAACTTACCTGCGCTTGCTTCAGTGTATGCTCAGCACTTGCTCTTGCTTAAGTGCAATTCGCATGGCAAACTTCACGAACTCAGCACACATCTGACATGAACTTCGTGAGACTCACCACCGTATGTAGGATCTAAGCCCACCAAGAAGGCTTCCAACTCTTCCGAATTTTAAATATTTATCAGAGATGTCCAGAGATGTAGCCCGAGTGTCTCGACCGAAGTCCAGGGCCTTATGAAATTGACCTGTGGGATCAATGCGTTGCGATTACGTGACATTGTTGGGCCTGCAACCACTTTCCTTATCTGAAGGAAGCCGATTCTCACATAGTTGATCACATAGGTTCCTTACATGTGTTGCACGATAAGGTTTCAGCTTCCTTAGACTTCTGGAGGAGGCTAATGGATCTATCATGTGTGGAATTGAAACGAGGCCATTCATTCTCTCACACATGCTGAACGTTTCCATTTGTTGGAGTACATTTCACAATGTAAATACGCATTCATTAGCTGAGGAAGGTGCTCTTTAATGCCAAAGGCCGCAGTATCAGTGACTGCTGACAGAACCCGGTCTGGCCAACAAGCCAACAGCGCCACTGACCTTCGGAACTCTGAATACGTCACACTCCTCCACGAGGGCTGTACTGAGAGTAGCAGTTTTGTTTCTGATTGCATGCTAAGTGGCTGCTTCAAACAACGCTACACTCTGAGGATGCTAGTAACAAGCGCCATATGTACTATTCGGCTCGAATTTTAGTTCTGGCCTGCAGGAGCTAGACTGCAAGAATGAAGATGCTTGCCTAGTGTTATGCCAAGCAGTCAAGAACAATACAACTGCTTATATCTAGCACTGTTACAGTCAGTTTTTTTTCGGCGGGAGCTTGAACGCTCTATGGTCGCTTGCAATTAGCAATTGGGTCGTTAAAACAAGCAGCGTGGAAAAATGGAAGGAAAATTAGCACCTCAACACTGCTTAACGAAACAAATGCACGAACATTCGGCAATTCTGGTTTGGAATTCGGTGGCTTGCGGATCGGCGCAGTCGTGCGGCAAGATTGAAGTGCAGAAAGGAAGTCTCTCCGGAATAAAGAGAACCTATGGATCCAGAAGCACAAGCCCGTCGTAGTCTGTACAAGGTCTTCACAGCAAATGTTTTCCCACGTCCCTGGCACAAATCTGATAATGTCAGCATCGTGCTAACCTTGCTGCTATACACCCCTGAAATTACTAGCTCTGAATGACCTACGCAGTTGATGCACACTGAAGTTACACTGGAAAAAAATAATTAGTACCTCTTGGATGTTACTTCAGATGTCAAATTCCAGCACCACAGGCCTGCTTGAATTAAGCACCCTTCTACAGTTGGCATCACATCGCAAAATTTCAGGTGCTAAATATAAGCATGGTGGTTATAGTTAGCACCTTTTCATTGGGCTATATTTAGTAACAGGGTGCTTGAAATGAGTACCCATGGGGTGCTTGCGATTTAGCATCCCCAGGGTTCTATATTTTTATCACGCCAAAAACCAGCACCTCTGGGGTATGGTTCGCCTACGGTGCTAGCACATTTAGCACCCCTTGGGTGCTTGAATCCAATTCGGTCCCCTTGATAGTGACATACAGGTGTCACCGGGGTGAGTAGATGGCCCGAAAGCCGATCGCGCTCAGAAAGCGGAATATGTTCCCAGAACGAACTATGTCTGAGTCATCAGCCAAGACATCACGATATGTGTTGAGACGTGTAGTATTTCCATAGAACAACCTTCACTCTGTTGAGGCGTGCTGACACGATGAAAGTACGTGGCATGCGATCAAGTTTTCTAAGCGGCGGGGACACTGAGGTCTCTCGTCACCGCAGAGAAGGCACTGGTGAGTAGCATGTGCGTGGCCGAGTCGCAGTCTGCACAGCTTCACCTCGCCACTTCTGGATCTGCGGTGCCACGACGGCCAGTCTCCAATGTGTGGTTTTATCGCGTGCAACTTATTGTTGGTTTGTGCGCTCTAGGTCGTCTGCCATTTGGTGTTAATATACAGTGATATTTCGAAGAGATGGTCTCTGGCTGGCAGTGGAAACGCACTTGTTTGTGGTCTCCGTGCAGTCAATTTCGCTGCAGAATCGGCGCGATCATTTCCCGATACTTCCACATAGCTGGGGATCCAGCACAAACGAACAGTCTTTATTTATTTATTTCACAATACATGCCATATACGTGCAGTGGCTATTATGAACAGTCTGGGTATAACTCACAGATATTTACAAAGAAAGAATAGATTTGTGGTCAGTAGTGGGAGCAGATGCGCAACAAACATTCGTACACCAACATAATACAATACCCATATCACTTTCCGCACTACATACACCGTGCTTGCAACACGAGCTATAAACGAGTGCCTTGAAGACGTGATAGGAAAGCGATGGCCTAAGGGTGACTTCATAGTGCACACATATCCATTATGTAAGTATTTTTTGTGTGACTAGTGTTGTTTATGGAGATACGCTGTTGCATGTTTCTTGAAGTTAGACAGCCTCGATGTTTTAGTTTCAGTAGGAAGTTTGTTATAGTGGAAGACAGACGAGTAGAGTAATCCCCTGCGGCCAGCCTCTCTGTGTATGGCTGGCAGGTGCAGGTGGTCGCTTGCACATGTGTGACGGTTTCGCAGGGTAGGGTTTGCAGTGATTTGACTGGAAATGTGCGTTGGCTCACTCGTCAGAATGATCTTGTGGAGCAAAGTGAGGCTATGAAATAGATACAGAACAGCTGCGGTGGGGAAACCCAACTCGTTACGGGCATCAGAAATATGAAATATGATCACATTTCCGTAGACCTGACACGACTCTAGTGGCGAAGCTAATGATCTTGTCTAGTCTATGGATGTTTGCTGACGACTGGTTCCCGTAAACAGATATGCAGTAGCAGATATTGGATATAACTGGGCTATTGATTGTAGTGAAGAGGGTACTGGTCGGGAGATGGTAACGCAGACGGCTCAGGGCTAGAAGGAACCCAGTGCACTTGCGGACCACAACAGCTACATGAGAATCCCACGACATGTGGAGATCAAGTGTCACCCCAAGGTTGTTACGCGAATGGCTCTCATCTATCACGGCGTCCCTAAAGCACACTCATATCGGGGTAATATTACGAAGATTTTGACGCGATCCAAGCGTAAGACCGGAGATAAGGACCTGGGCGTCGTCTGCGAACTGGGTGACGTGTGCTACCGGGATGTGCCAACTGAGGTAGTTCGAAAAGATGTAATGGAGGAGTGGACCCAATGATGAGCCTTGAAGGACACCTATGTTGTTTCGGAGAAAGGAGGAGAGATGCCTGTTTCCGCATTTATCTGAGATGCCAACGGCCTACGTGTGACCCCCCAGATATACCCTAAACTAGCAGGTATCGATTCCATGGAGTTCTAGTTTAGTGAGCAGTTTGGTGTGGTCTATTACGTCGAAGCATTTACTGAGGTCCAGTATGCAAAGGAGAGCTACTTCCCAACGGTCCATTGCTGCTAGTATTTTGTCCGTGACTGAGATAAGGGCGGCTTCCGTAGAGTGGCGTGCTCTGAAGCTGTGTTGAGTTTGAGCCCGTAAGTGGTTTGAGAGTTTAGGTAGTGATAGAGTTGTTTCTGCACTATCCTCTCAGTGATATTGGCGATAACCGGAACTAATGAGGTGGGTCTAAAATTAGAGGGATCCGGAGGATCTCCTGATTTGTGAATGGGATTTACTATTGACTGTTTCCAAGTGGAGGGGATATCAGCTGTAGTCAAACATGTGTTCGTAATGTCGAGCAGCACTTCGCCGATGAAAAAGAACCGACATTTTATAACGTTATAACGACATCCCATCGGGTCAGCAAGCACCTGTGCTTCTCATGTCTATGACGATTTTGGCTAGCTGTTCAAGAGATATGGGTGATACTTTATAGGAGCTGGTAGAAACGTGCGATAGCCGGCAACTGGGAGCTGTGTGTCCAGGCATATTTGCCTGACGTTTAACCTCTGCTGATACTTTTGGTCCGATAATAGCAAAATATTGATCTAGCTGCTCAGGTAGGACCGGAGGTTGAAGTTTGTGAGATCCTTTTGTGTCGATAATGGGCTTCATAGCATGCCACGCAGCTGATGGGCCTTTCTGAGCTATCTTTACGATAATTTCTTCCCTACAGTCAGCTCTAATAGCTGATCGAACATGTCGGTTAAGTACTTTGTATGTGATTTTATCTTGCAAGTGCAAAGCTACATTTCGCTGATGCATGAGCTGTTTGGTAGCTTCGCTAAAATGTGGTGCTGTTGGGTTCCGAATTTTGATGTTTCTGAGTGGCAGGTGCTCGTCGAGAATAGGTGTCAGCAATCTCAGCCGGGTGTCCCATTTATCAGTTACTGAGATGCGACCAGTGACCGGGACCCAGTCGATCTCACCATGGTCAAGGGTCAGTTCCGAGTTGTCCACTCGTCCGAAAGAACGTGACTTTATCACGGTGTTAGCTGAGGCAGGCCTGTTTACTTTAATCGAAGATATGATAAATTTGTGGGGACTGTAGTGGCAGAAACTCACTCTGGTTTTGTCGACAGGGTTGGGCGAATTTGTCATGATGACATCTAATAAAGAGCCTGTGGCGAATGTAAGGCGCTTCGCTGTCACGGTAAGTGAATAGTTTCTTATGAACTCAAGCAGGTGTGTTTTGCTGGGGCTATTTGTCGTGTCGAGAAGGTTGCAATTTAGATCACCTGCGAGGTAAAATGTTCCGGTAAAGTTCAGTGTCGCCAATTGAACCTGTCTTTCGAGCTCAGCGAAGCCATCATTTAAGACAGGAAGAGTGTTACGAGGAGGCCGATAGATTGCCGCCAGAATGAGATACTTACCACTTTTTCCTTTGACTTTGGCCCAAAATGATTCCAGATTAGAGCTCGAGTTCGGAGGCGTAGAAATTTTCAAAGCGACCATCTTGGCAGCATAATCAGATGCGAAAAGCTGAGGGATGGAGCCATTGAGGTAGAATTTAAAGCCACCGAGAAAGCGAGGAGACTCCCGGATGTAACCGAATTAAAATACAGTGAACTAGACTATGGAAGGAGGCGGAATGTCCCGATACCAATACTACCGGAGCCCAACAAGACAAAACCTTTTCGAAAGATACGATATACTGTTTTGACCTGAACGATGTTTCGGATGTGGAGATTGTTGACGACTTGTCGGCGCAGGGTGTCGTCAATACACGCAGAATGAAAGTGAGAAGAGGGAATTACCTACAAAGTACAAACAATGTTATCATGACTTTTAACTCGACAGACCTCCCCTATGCGATATAAGTCGGACACATGAAGGTGAAGGTTCGCGGTTTTGTTCCCAGCCCTATACACTGCTTCCGCTATCAGCGATACGGACATACCACTCAGTTTTGCCGTTGTAGGCCGACATGTGGTAGATGTGGCGCATTGGAGGACACCGGTGCGGACTGCGTATCAAAGTAAGTATGGTGTGTGAACTGCGGCCAGGGACAAGCCCCGCACACTGCATATGGCAATGCCTGTCCAACACAGATGATGGAAAGATAAATTATCGCACTGAAATGCTCCGAACAAACAACTTTTCGGCAACCAAGGGAAATGTACATGGAAACACATCCCACGGTATCATACATAGACATGGCAAAACGTATACAGCCTGCTACCACTCACCGGGAGCCTACCAATGCATCCCATTTTCTTTTTCAATTTGCTGATTTGCTACCATACTTCGGACTCATCTGTACCACAGTGCCTGAGCGGGGCCTGGGTTCTGGTGCCGTGATCGAGGTACCTCTCACCACTCGTGCACAAGATGATATTGTAGAAACGTCCACCAAGACAGCAAAACGCGCTGCCCAGTCGGCACTGGCTCCTCAGATTGCCTCTGCGCAGTCCGCTGCATAGTGAGCTCCTGGTTAATGACATCGTGCCGAACGGATTAAGGAGCCCGTAAAGCCCTCCAACGAGCACCTGGAATCCTTACCCGTCACCTCCACCGACCCCACCAAAACCCAGTCCATCCTTGCACCGTCCAGAACCCCCTCATCCCAATATAATCCTTCCGCTTCCAAAACCATCCTCTTTCCAATACCCCATTCCACTACCCGAACTTCTTTTCGCGAGGCCAGGCTTCTATCTACATCACATACGCCCATGAGTGCGCCCGGTTGGCCATGTAGCGAGGAGGGATTGTGGGCTTTGGGTGTGACGTGTCACTGCTGGATGGTTATGATTCCAGTACACGACATGGGCACTGCCACCGCCGCCCGCACTCCATTTACAGGACCCACCCGTGTATCCCCGAGACAACACAGCACATCCACAATTCACTCACCTCTCCCCCCGCACACGCACAGTATCGACGTTCTCGGGCAGCCAGATGCAAGCGTGGTCCGGGCAACATCCATTACAATTTTATCAGTGATATTTCTGACCGCTGAATGCTTGCGTAGAATTCGAACCAGTTCCACTGGTTCTTAAATCTACCCATTTAAACGTTCATGCAACAGTCACTCGCTCCTTTCATTCTGCACGATCATTCGATCCCTAAGAATACGAAAACGAGTTCGCTCACAATTTCCACCTCCAGTGTTACGCAAGCACTTAGCGAGTCGTACTTCATTTCACTGGGGTTAGTCCCGAATGCATATTAATTACCCGCTCCGAGACCTACGTATAAACGGCTGACGCGACTCTCCTGATTGCGTAATTTGTATCTATTGTCGTTACTGCCCATAAGGCTTGGCAAAGCTGAGCGGTGAAACTTTCTCTCGGCTTCTGTGCTGTCTTATGACTGAACTCAGGTATCAATGGCCAACTTACCTAACCTTATTCAATTGACGCCATGCCGGGCCTTACACGTTGAAGATGTGCGACCGGGCCTGACGTATCCCACGGGCAGGCACGGATCCCTACCACGTTGGGTACGTCCCTGGTCGTCGGCATACCCTAGCTGGCTCTACAACTTTAGCCTCGGGGTTTACGACATGCCAAACCCGTCCATCCGTCCCTTGAATCTCTGCACCAACCGTGCCCACGTGCAGAGTTCGGGGGTGGAAAAATTACCGGGAAGTGTTTTGCCTATACCCTCTTGTCCGTCGCCAGACTTCCGGCGAACGCAATGTGGTGCCCCCTGTATCGCCCCCCCCCCGACATGCATACTAAGCTCGCCCCCTCATCTGCGCCCATGGATCACAGAGGCCAGCGGGATTTTGCGGTCAAGAGATACCTGAGCCCTGTTAGCAGTTGTCCCTTGAATGATGCCCGGGAGCAACAATCAGGAGAGTTACGTCATTCCGCCCTTTCGTCGTCCCACCCCCCCCCCCACCCCACCACCACCACCACAATTTGAGGGCTGGAGGATCAATGGCTTATCACGGTCGACGGCCGAGGACACATCGCCCATAAGAGGGCGGCTGGCGGGCTGTCGCTCTCGCGATATCGGAGTATGCCGTCGACGATAGAATAATAGCAACGCTGGTATGTAGTCTGTCGTATTAGTGTTTTGATGTGCCTTCCTATGTCCGACGTTGAAGTAATTATAGAGCATGCAACGTACTCGACCGCCTCGCTTCCAAGTTGGCCACTTTTACATTCCTAACGCGTTCAACTAGGTATTGTTATGACAAACCACCTGAAAACAAATTAATTAATGGTGACCTGAGGTAGTCATTTCAGTTATTAAGTGGAAGCACTATGGACAAGGAATTTGTTAACCGAAACCTCCGGACAAGCCATGTCCTCCAGAATCATCTAATTATTCCAGAGCCGTTTAGCTCAGGCCATTGTCCGTATTTTGACGGTTGTGTTGTGAACAGGTGCGCGCTCGCCCCGCCCAAAAGAAAACACCTTTCATGTCTGCTGCAAAATAGCCTACCGAATCAGACAGCGAGCCTGATTGATTTCAGCGAAGATCAAGTTAATAGGTCACATCACTACATGTACGTATTTGGAGTCCAGGGGGCTCCAAAATCCGTCACGTTGAACACAATCCACATATTAAATTATCCTACGCTAAGATAGAAAATAAAAGAAAGACATAATACATACACTTGAACATTGGGACAACTATTTTTATTTTCACACACGCACAATTTCCGCCAACACACATACACACGTCCCCACACCCGGAAGACACCAGCGCCGGTGGGGTTGGTTACGCGGGGACGGTGGTGGTGACGGGTGGGCTCCGTGATGCCGAGCAGCTCTCACATGGCGATGGTAAGTGGCGAGTGGCCTCGGCTGAGCGCTTCCTCTCCTCCATCCCATGGGTGTAACAATTGGGGGGCTGGGGGTACATGTCCCCAAATTTCTGAACAGTTGCGATTTATCCCCTCCCCACAAAAACATCCGTGTCCTCCCAAGCCTTGCTACCTGAGTAGCATCTCCACAAAATTCTACTTAGTCATTTAGAGTCAAAATATATACGCAAGCGAATCACCAAAAATGCCCAAAGCCGATGTAGCCAATAAACGACATTCACTGGCTATCTGTCGTCACAAAATGACCGAATGGTAAATCAGCAAACGTTAGAAATGTCCGCTTCCAGGCCATTCTTGAATAACATGAACCTGGACCATCTTCTGTTTTTCCTTGGGGGAAAAACTGTGCTCTGCTAGGCAACACATCTGCACTATCACTAGGCTTTATACGTCTTAGGTTGCATTTCCCTGTTCATATATTGATATATCTTGAACAAATGCGACTCTGGATGATCTTGGGAATCGTCACGACCACTGAGGGAAGTCATGGGCAGCCTTAAGCACGTAAGTCAAGTTCATGTCGTATTCGTATTCATATTCAGCGACGCCGGAGGCGTATTTGTATTGGCGTCAGCATTCAGCGACGGGATTATGATCGTTCGAATCAATCAACACTGAACACGCTGGAAGGAACTACATAGGTCTCGCATTACCACTTTAACGGTCAAGGTTCAGCGTTAGCCAGTTTCTTCGGTTGCCTCCAATTTTTCCGTTTTCACCCAAACCTGCCCATATTTGGTATCAAGTATTAGCCTGTGATGAATCATACCGCAACATTTCAAGTCGATAGATGTCAAGGTCAGACTTCTAGGTCAAAGGTTAGCTTCATGGATTAGATAGCGATATTGAAACGATATCGACCGAATGCGAGGCTCGGTTGATATCGCTTCAATTTCCATCAAATGATCGTCATTCGACGTGTCTTGCTATGCAGTATCAGAAAGCTAAGCACTCGAATTATTTGTCAAGGACAAAGGCCAAGCTGATACTTCGGTCGCCATTTTTTTCGTTTTCTGTCAAACTTATCCAAGTTTGGCATCAAGCAATAACCTGTGGTGAATGTGATGATGTGACACCACCCGGAACCTGGAGCCACCTCTGCGCGCGGTCCGCCGCCGCGGGGCATGCCGACCGTTGTCCCGTGACGAGAGAGCTAAATAAATCAGTTTGAATCGGACCGCCGCCGAGTTTACTACATGGCGACCAGGGAGTGAACTGACCGTGTTTCTGAGGTTTGGTGTGTCAGTTTCGATTTTCTTTGTGTACGGTGATCACGGGTGATGGCATTTATTGGCAAAGCGCCGGAGTTTGATGTGTCAGTGGAGAGGTTTGGTATATATAGCCGACGCATCGAACAGTTTTGCGTCGTGAATGAGATCAATGATGATCAAGCGGAGAAGCGTCGCGCTATATTTTTTAGCGTTGTGGGTGCGAGCACATTTAGCCTGATCGAAGATTTGATTGCCCCGAAGTCAGTGCACGAAGTGTCGTACAAGGATTTGATTAAGCTGCTCTACGACCACTTCGAGCCGGAGGATTCATCGATAGTTACCCGCTTCCGTTTCAACTCGTGCATCCGTGAACGTGGCGAGTCCGTGCCGGTATACGTGGCTCGGTTGCGGAAGTTGGCAACGTCTTGCAACTACGAGCCGTCTATTCTGGAAGAGATGCTTCGTGACCGCCTCGTCTGCGGTATTCGGAACCAGCCTCTGCAAACTAGATTGCTCAGCGAGCCTGGTTTGACTCTCAAGTTAGCGACCACCATCGCCCAAGCCCACGAGTCTGCCGCTGCCAACGCTGCGGAGCTTTGCGGGACGTCTGCCGTGTGTGACACCATCGGCCGGCTCAGTGGTCGTGAACCAGTCGCCGTGCCGACTGGTGGTGACGTCATTCAGCGCGTGGATTCAAGTTCCCGGCCCTTTCAGCCGCGACTTGGGATCGGCAGAGTTGGGAAGCAGCGGGCGCCGTGGCAGAGCGGAGTAGGCGTAATAGACAGGGCTCCGGGTCACAGCGAGGCTTCGAGACACAGCGGGCCGGCGTTTCTGGATCGGTGCGCACGGTGTCACAGCCGTCGACACTCGCCTTCTGCGTGCCCCTTCAAAGCGTGCCGCTGTTTCCGATGCGGTGGAGAGGGGCACATCAAGCGAGCTTATCGCGCAGCGGTACAGGCGCAGGAACTCTGTCACGTTTCAGAGGAGACGGTAGACCTCCGTGCAGCGGAGTTGACTTCAAGTGAGAATCGCCATTGTGCCGGTGAGCGACAAGCATACGATTTGTTTCGATCGCATTCGCAGTTATCTGGGGGTGGACGTAAACCACCGCTTATGGTGGAATTGTCACTGGATGGTAGGGATGTCTGTATGGAGGTGGGTACTGGGGCTGCGGTCAGTGTGTGTTCTGAGCAGGAGCTGTTGCGTCTGTGGGCTCCTGATACACCTGAACTGATACCCTGTGACTCCACGCTTAGAACGTATAGTGGGGAGGTTCTGCCAGTGTGTGGCCAGTTTGAAGTGGCAGTGAAATTCGGGGATCAGTGTGGTCAGTTACCGTTGATAGTTGTTAAAGGGGAGGGGCCGATGCTGTTTGGTCGCAACTGGTTGTCTCACCTCAGACTCGATTGGCCTTCGATCTGCCATTTGTCGGAGAAGATTGGCCTGAGCGAAACTCTAAGGGAGTTTGCTGAAGTGTTTGAGGACGGCCTGGGCTGTTACAATGGAGAACGGGTCAAGATTTCAGTGGATCCAGATGTTCAGCCGATATTTTTTAGGGCTGGGCAAGTTCCCCTGGCTTATAGAGAACAAGTCGACGCGCAGTTGGATGAGCATATTAAGGTGGGTCTTTGGGAGCCTGTCACACACTCCAGGTGGGCGGCGCCGTTGGTCGTGGTCCCCCGGGCAGACAGAACTGTAAGAATCTGTGGCGACTATCGCCTCACAGTAAACAAGGCTGCACCTGTTGAGCAGTATCCCCTCCTCCGTGTCGAGGAATTGACATCGAAGTTGGTGGGGAGTAGGGTTTTCTCAAAAATAGACCTGAAGTCTGCGTACAATCAACTCGTGGTAGACGATGGGTCCCGAGAGTACTTGACTGTAAATACACATAGGGGCCTTCTTCGCCCCACCCGGCTCAGTTTCGGATATTCCTCTGCCCAGAGTCTCTTCCAGCGTACAATGGACACCCTCCTGGCCGGTATTCCGCGTGTGTGTGTTTCAAGATGACATCGTTGTTGCGGGTGACTCAGCAGAGTCTCATCTGGAAGCTCTGCGTGAAGTGTTGCGCAGGCTGAAGGGGGCGGGCTTGCGCGTCAACAAACAGAAGTGCAAATTTGCTGTTGAGAGTGTGACTTATTTGGGTCATAAAATCAGCGGCAGTGGGATAGAGACGACTGTTGAGACGGTAGGGGCCATTGTGGGCGCGCCCACTCCCTCCAACGTGGCAGAGCTGAGGAGTTGGTTAGGCTTGATCAACTTCTACTCCAAGTTTCTGTCATGGCTGTCTACAACATTGGCACCTCTTTATACCCTGCTGAAACGGGGACAAGCCTGGAAATGGACTCGGGCTGAGCATCAGGCTTTCTGCGAAGCGAAGCACCTGCTGAAAAGCCCACCTGTCCTGGCGCATTTTGATCCGAATCGACCTGTAGTCTTGGCATGTGATGCGAGTCCTGTCGGAATAGGTTGTGTCTTAAGCCAGCGATTCCAGCATGGGGAGCAGCCTGTGGCTTATTACTCTCGGTCTCTGAATGACACGGAGCGTCGATACTCCCAGACTGATAGAGAGGGTCTAGCGGTCCTGACTGGAGTGAAACACTTCCATTATTATTTGGCTGGCCGAACTTTCACTATCCGTACTGATCATAAACCGCTTTTGGGCCTCATTGGTGAGAATAAGCCTATACCTCTGATGGCATCGCCACGCGTGGTTCGTTGGGCGCTCATGCTGAGCGCGTATGATTACAGGCTCGAGTACGCGCCGGCTGCAAAGCAGGCACACTGCGATGCTCTGAGCCGGCTTCCGCTGCGGCACACTGTTGACTGTGCCATCTCCCCTCCGCCTGCTGAGACAATCCACTTGATGGAGTTCTTAGATTCAACTCCTGTAACGGCTGATCAGATTCGCCTGTGGACTGCGAGAGACCCGGTGTTATCGCAAGTGACCAAGTATGTCCGGGAGGGTTGTCCGACATCGGTTTTGTTGGGACCCGAGTTCGCTCCATACGAAACTCGGATATCTGAACTGAGTGTACAGGATGGCTGTCTGCTTTGGGGCTCCCGTGTTGTAATTCCGCCCCAGGGCCGTCCGCAAATTCTCAGGCTACTACACGATGGCCACTGTGGGGAGTCACGCACGAAATCGTTCGCTAGAATGTATGTTTGGTGGCCAAAGTTGGATGACGACATCTCGAAAGTAACGAAACTCTGTGAGATGTGTCAGGAACATAGAGCCAGTGCACCTGATGTGCCCATTCACCCCTGGGTCTGGCCTGCAAAACCGTGGCAGCGAGTTCATGTAGACTATTGTGGGCCTATCGATGGGCGGATGTTTCTGGTCATTACGGATGCCCATTCGAAATGGTTGGACATATATCCTTCTCGCACAGCAACTTCATTAGGGACAATGGAGCATCTGAGAGAGTCCTTTGCATCATGGGGAGCACCAACATTCTTGGTATCTGATGGTGCCCAGTGTTTCATGTCGGGTGAATTTCAGACTTTTTGCCGTAAGAATGGCATAACCCACTTGACTTCCCCACCCTTGCCGCCCAAGAGCAATGGATTGAGTGAACTAAGTGTTCAGACTTTTAAATCGTCTTACCGGAAGCAAACATCAGGCAGTCCTCAGACAAAGGTTTCACGGTTCCTATTCCGTTACCGGGCTACACCTCACTCCACAACCAGTGTCTCCCCAGCTGAGTTGTTTTTGGGTCGTCCGATGCGCACCCCACTCGACGTGGTGAAACCCGATTTGGAAAGAAAAGTGAGAATCCAGCAGGAAAAACAAAAATTTGTACGTGACAGGGGCACCCAAGATCGATCGGTTGAAGTCGGACAGCCGGTGTATGTGTCGGCTGTTGATCGTATCCGTGGTGGGGAAGGGAGACGTTGGTTGGCAGGTCACGTGACTGCCAAATCTGGACTTAACATAACTGTGCGTCTGCAGGATGGCAGAGTGATTCAGAGGCATCTGGATCAGGTGAGACCGCGTCCGACGTGTACCGCCTCTGGTAGCGCGCCGAGCTCACCACTACCGTCGGCAGTGGCTTCTGTGCCGTTGTTTGTACCGTTCGTGCCGCCGGTAGCGTTGGCAACAACTGTGCCAGTTGAAGTTTGTACCCCCAGGACTCGGGCACAAGTCAGTGATCCGGGTTCCCGACGGACTTATGATTTGCGTGCCAGACAAACGCTGAAGCAGCCCGATAGGTTAATGTATTCGTAAAGTGATGCTGCACGTGTAAAATATGTTTTGACGCTTGGAGTTGCTCACATGGCGAAATAAGTAATTTTCGTATGTTTTGCTCTCTGCTTTTGAAGTATGTATTCGGGGTGGAAGTGTGATGATGTGACACCACCCGGAACCTGGAGCCACCTCTGCGCGCGGTCCGCCGCCGCGGGGCATGCTGACCGTTGTCCCGTGACGAGAGACCTAAATAAATCAGTTGGTACCGGACCGCCGCCGAGTTTACTACAGTGAACACTCAAGTAACCTTTCAAACAGGAACATGTCAAGGTCAAAGGTTTGATAAAGTTCTTCGATATTATCGCGTTGCCTCGCTATGGCTTGAATTTGCAGAAAATGGATGTCATTCGTGTGGTATCATTCGTGATGTCTTGTACAGTATCAGAAAGTGGATATTTCGAAATAATTTGGACGGTTCAAAGTTTAAGCTGAATTCTTCAGTCGCCCCACATTTTTTTTTTCGCCCAAGCCTACCCAGCTCCATTTCAAACCGGGACATGTCAAAGTCAAATGATTGAGTTCTTCGATGCCATCGGGTTTCGTCGCTATGACTTCAAGTGGTAGAAAATGTTATTCGTTGTTAATATTCGTTACAACGAATGGACAATCGTAACAATGGATGTCAAGTGACAGCCCATGGTGAATCCTCGAATATTTTAAAACCTGGATATGTCAAGGTCAAACCTCATGGTCAAAGGCTAGTTTGGATTTTCCAAAGTCTTCGCGATTCGTCGCTATTGGTTCAATTTGCACCAAGTGGGTGTCATTGTACGTGACTTGTGCCGAATTATAATGTTGCCCAATATAACGAATTTCTAAGGTCGAAGGTCAAACCGATTTCTTTTGCCACCTCGCATTTTTGTCTTCGCCCTAACCTACTCACATCTTGTATCAAGCAATATCTCGTGGTGCACCTCGAGTAACGTTTCAAACAGGGACATGCCAATGGTACTCTCCCAAATTCTTCAGAAATCACATTAATTGTCAAGGTCAAGGGTCGAATTCATTTCTTCGATCGCCCCACGCTCCTTCGTTTTCTCCCAAAGCTACCCATGGTTGGCATCAAGAGAATACCCGTGGGCATACCTCGAGTAACATTTCAACCCGGGACATGTCAGATCATGCCTCAAGGTCAAAGGTTCATTTAATTTTCAGAATGCTCGCGTTTCGTGGCTGTGGCTTCAATTTGCATTATGTGGGTGTCATTCGACGTGGTTTGCCGTGCGGTATTAGAATGTTGAGATATTGAAATAATTTCAAAGGTGTCGGAGGTCCGGCGTTTGCACAATGATTGAGTGCAATATGAATCGGAGGGTCAAATCTAATTTCGTTTGCAGCCATTTTGATTGCAAGCACTCGTGTCCTATATGACTAGGGGCTCACCAAGAATTCCGTCATAAGCTGATCAGACGGTGCTCTCATCGCTGGTTATTAATTTACACTGCCACATTGTCGTTCCGGATACATATAATATAGAACTTTTTCGACTTGCTGCTTTCCTCTTAGTCATTTTTTTCCAAGAGAAGCCAGAGTTCATAACCACGAGAGAGCAATGTTGTAATCAGAGAGCAACTCCCCATGACATCCAGGAATTGTCATAGGGGCACTTGTCTGGAGGGGCGTCATTTCTTTGGAGCGGCGCCACTGCGAAAGCACCTGGAGGTACGCCTCTGCATTCAAAATTCGAGGGGGCGGGTTGCACTTGGACCTTCCTGAAAATCTTCGTCTTTTTGTTTCGCAGGGGCGCCTCGGGCTGAAATATTCTAGCGGGTACACTGGATCGTTTTCAGAGGGACGCCTATTCCTGCCCTGGGGGACGCCACTTTCCACGTAGGGGTACATGCTATC
This sequence comes from Imbricaverruca yamaguchii, assembly GCA_034440575.1. Lineage (NCBI taxonomy): Eukaryota > Metazoa > Arthropoda > Thecostraca > Neoverrucidae > Imbricaverruca > Imbricaverruca yamaguchii. The sequence continues at coordinate 82,357 of JAOTOL010000815.1, read as the reverse complement.
AGTGCCACACCCTTTATCCTCCCTGGTTGTCATTGCATCGAAATATGTGCCAATAAAACATGAAAACATGGGAAAGATGATTGTAGGTCCATATTTTTACCATAAAACCATCGTCCAATATTTTATGTTTTTCCTACTACGAGAGGGCAACGTTTAACAAACCAACAGCATAGCTCTATGGTGATTCGGTGGATTCGGGTTCAGCACATGCGACAAAATGCTATATGTTCATAGGCAGTGCTAAGGAGTAAAACTTGCTAATTTTGATCTTTTTTTAAAATATCCTTTTTACCAATAGTAAATCTGAAGAATTGTAATACAATGGAATCGAATTGAAATGGCTGAAAATGGCATTGAGAAAGTGCCTGAATTCGAAGGATTTTTGTTGTTGGGGGGAGGGGGGCAGGCCTCTCTATCGTTTTCAAGCTTACCGCGTTCCTGATTTGTTCCCCCAATTTCGAATCCGGGGTAACACCCATGCATACAGAACAGTCAAATACATAAGCCGTGTGTCTAGGACGGGGAACACCCTGGCTACCGAGCCAGCAGGTGCCGCTTAACGGCGCGCGTAAAATGTTGTGGTGTCATTTCAGTGAGCTCAGCTGGGAGCCATTAGTGCATATCAGGCGCTCTGCACAAGAAGCGCCGCTTCCCAGTTTCAGTCTTTGAGCGAGGAACATGAAGCAGCCGGTCTTGCCGTGTGCTCCGCTCTCGGACTGAGCTTTTCTTCCTGAAACCAGATGCTAGTGTCTCTGGCTCGCCACGCGTCACGACTCGGTGTGCCATGTTGAGCGTGCTGATGTCGGCAAGTTGTTGGACAGTCAGCCATCCCAGCTTCCCTCGCAGGTCAGACACGTGATCAAATTTACGACTGTCAAATATAACTCGTACACCAAATTTTTTTTTTTTAGACTTTATGCATGCTCCTTCTTGTTCTATTGCCACATACCGAGATGCAGCATCTGACGTGCGAGAGGACAATGGCTGTGACGAGTGTGGTGATCATGACGTCTGGTATGAGGATGCGATCATGGGAGAGGCCGGCCAGGGTGCCTGTGCAGCAGCGGCTAACGTGAGTCACGTGAACGTCCCACGATAGTTTGGTCGAAAGTGATATCCAATTTTTTTAACCTCGCTACAAGGCACGATGGATACGTCACGGAAGGAGGCTTGCAAATTTGGGAGGTTGCGCAAATTTTGGCGGCTTCCAAAGATAATCAACTGCGTTTTCGTCGTGCTAACCTTGAGGGCGTTCACGCAGAACCAAACGTCCAAGGGGCTGAGAATGCTCTCTATACAGGAAAACGGGCGCTGGGAGTTCGTTTTTTTTGCCGGTGACTAGCACCTGTGTGTCGTCCGCATATTGCACGACATTGCCTTCAGGTGAAAACAACGCCATGCCATTTGTGAAGACGCTAAACAGCAAAGGCCCCACGGTCGACCGCTGGAAAACACACATGGTGTTGGCCCGTGGCTGCGATGCCCCTGAGCCAGTCAGTATTACGCTTTGAGTGTGACCGCGGAGGTACGACTCAAACCAGGAGGTTTCGACGCCGTACAGTCGGAGTTCTCGCAGTAAAATGTCGTGGTCTATGATGTCAAAGCATTTGCTTAGGTCTATCAAGCATAAAAGCCAGGTCTCCCCACTATCGGTGGCGATGAAGATTCGGTCGGTGACTGATAGCAGCACTGTTTCCGTGGAGTGGTGAGATCGGAAGCCATACAGGGAGGCAGACACGAGATGGTTGTGGGAGAGGTAGTGGAAGAGCTGCTTCTGCACCACCCTCTCTACCACTTTGGAAATGACTAGTATGATTGAGATGAGCCAGAAATTATATGGATCTGCTGAATCGCCGGACTTATGGATGAGGTGGATAATGGAATGTTTCCAGGAATCGGGGAATTGGAATTGACTGGATTAGGGAGGCGTTGCTGATGTGTAGCAGGACGTCACCGATAGCTGCGAAACTAAACCTCGGCACGCGGTACAAAGGTTATCCGACCCGCGTGCTGCTGAGCTGCGCATGGTGATGATGGTTCGTCGTAGTGTAGTGAGGTTAATAGGCAATAAAACAAACGCGCCGGCTCCGTCACGTGGCAGGCGGCAGTCAAGGGCCGGGACTTCGCCGAGAGCAGCGACTTCGACAGCTACCTTCGGTCCCACAGACACAAAGTCGCCCGATAGCTGGGGCTGGACTTTCTGGGTTGCTTTAACGCGTGTGCACCCTGTTCGTGTATCCGTTTTGAGATGTCCAAGCGCTTATCGTGGCGGATGGCGGACTGCACGGTTCGGTCGAACTGGGACCACTATGGCTTCCCGCCAAGAGTCCACAATGTAGCCCACCTCCCGTACTCTGTTCAACGACGCCAAAAGCGCGCCAAGTACTCGCAAAGATAGGTATTTTAGCGTGTCATTATGAATTATATTAGATCCCGTCGCCACACTCTAGATTTCTGATTTCGGAACGTACCTCGTGAAAACAAAATGGCTTGTTATAAAACAGGGCATCAGTTGGGGAAAAATGAATTGGTTTAGCTTCTGCCCTCGTCTTTATCCTGAGAAATTCTGAGTTATAATTTCCATCTCTACCGCTGGTTGATAGAGCCCGGGCTATTTCCATAGCAATCTCAGCGGGGCGGGTTGCGTCTACTCCAGCGTGAGGCGTCATGAACGGATATAATACCGGTGGCGCGTCTGGTGGTGGGTTTGTGAAAGAACACCTCCAGAGTGGGCTGGGTCTGATAAATGTTATAGTCTAGTTTCTAGAGAAGGCACTGTCGGATCCAAGTGGGGGGGGGGGAGGTATTCCAGTCATGGCCTCCCCGAAGCGCCTTAAAGGGGCCATCATGACTTTTGGCCCCCCGAAACCAACAGAAGTAAACTAAATTATAATACGGTAACTTTGAAAATAGCGCTCCGGGTGAAGGAATCTCCAATTTTAAAGGTATTTTAATAATTGTTTGGAAGCCCAATATGGTAGCATAGTAGATTCTGACGCATATCGATGGTTCTATGTTGTTTAAGTTCTGCTTACCGCAAGAGTTGACAAAATCAGCCGTTTCATTATTCCTGAGTCAGATAGCTTCATGCATTTAGTTTAGCCAGTAAAGGGTAAGCAAACCCAATTAGCTTGATTTCGTCATCATCATCATCATGATGTGTATTTCGGGATTCATACGAGGCAAGGGCCTGTTTAACCCGATCGCATCAAGCCCGAAGTGGAAATACACAAGGTGACTCAAAGCACAATACACTAACACACCTCAGGATGGCTAATAAAATCGTGGTTCGAACCAGAATGCACCTATTCTGGTCTTGAACTGGTTCAGAATATTGGAACAGACGACGAGAATTAGAACAGAGTATTAGAATAGATTTGGAAAGCGAAATTCAAGCAGGATGTTTTGTGCATGTTCCCAGTTAAGCTCAGCTGAGCAGCATGTTTCGTATGTTCATGTGGGTCGCTAAGATGTTTGTTTATTGGTTGGTTCACGACACACTTTATGCACATTCACGGCTAATGGCGCCGCCCACACTGTTTCGCCGGTGGGCCGCGGGATCGGGAAATGTCCTGAGTGGTGCTAGAGTCGAACCCGGGACCATTGGCACCCATAGCCCGACACCTTAACCACTCGGCCATCCCCGCCCCGGGGTCGCTAAGATGAAGAGACAGGCTAAGTTGGCTGATTTCTTTTCAAGAACAGCAAGACGAGGTATGTAGGCATTTGGATCCTGAATGAGAGATAACTGGTGGGTTCGCAGGTAAGGGAGATTCGGGTGGTAGGACCGGGCCATCAAACTTTAAGGGTTTTATTGCAGTTTAAGGCAGGCATCTATGAGAGAAGTTTTACACCTATACCCACATGAGTCAAACACGTAAGCTAGGCTTGGTTAGGCTTTGTTAGGCTAGACTTCCGTTTTAAGTTTGCTTTTTTTAATTAAAATGAACAATTTTGGGGATATTTTTCCAAGAAATTGATCCTTAAAAATAGGGCAGGCTAGGTTGGCTAGGTGAAGTTTGCGAAGTTGAATCTTTCTATGCAAAAAGTCGTTGGATTTTTTTTTCTCATTTTTAAACAAATTGTTTCCTTGCATGGAAGATTAGGCTGGGAAGGTTAAGTTCTACTTTTTTTTGTTACTTTGAACATGACCTATAATGCTATCTTACCCAAGTCCAAGCCTCTTTTTTGGTGTTACTTTGCCTCACAACTGAAAAAAAATTATGCATTTCCAGAGGAAATCAGTGGTTGCCTCATGTTGATAATATTTATAAGCATTGGATCAGAAAAAGACATTTCAATACCTCACAAATTACCTTACACTGGATGTTTACCACTATGGCGATACCACTGTACACTCGGATGCTGATCTGGATGACCATGCTTAACAAGGAAATACTCTGATAATAGGTTAGTCTTTTCTTTGAAGTCTGTTGGATGAAAAATGCATTGGACTTTGGTAAGCTTCATCACGCTTTCGTTCGGAAAAGTTTCAAATCTGACAAAACCAGACAAGCTTTGCCTATTACTTAGTACATACCTAGATAGGTACACAAGTACCTTCCTAGAATCTTGTGATTATTGCCTTATGTTTTTGGTATTATTGCACTTTAACACGCACCCTGTAGGGGGAGGCGAAATCCGCCCACCCTCCAGTTTTTCGTACATAGCTCCAGATTTTACCGGCCGATATATCGGCCATAGTTTGCGTGCATGCTTAAAAATGACCGGCACGTCGCTTAAAGCACGAAAACCAAAATCGCTCGAATAATTTTATACTTAGGGGCCGTTAAAGTAAAAAAATATAACCGGAAGACTAAAAAAATCAGCGCTGATGCGCTTCCAGTATATTGACAAAAGATAAGTGTTCTTTGCAACACTAGCGACTTCTTTGGTGTATATGGCTATGCTATGTGGTTAGAGAGTCATGTAAGGTCACCGAGGTCAAATCAGGTCAAGATAATGACAGGCTAATACAACCAAACTTGGTCAACTGGAATGCTGTCATAAATGCAAATGACTGCCATGCGACTGATGTCACTTTGCATGTTACTACCTACACATCCTGAAAACTACTGTTTGTCATTGTGTACCTAAACGATTCCATACTTTATTCATGTACTTCACTCCTTTTTTGCGAAGCCGATTGCACCGAGCCACCCAACGGATCAGCCGGGCGGGTGGCCCGGTTTTAGTAACTGGAGCAGGTAATGTCCTAAACAGTAATATTATATAGGTGACCTGAGGTCAAATGCCATCAAATTTCATCGGAAAACGCTCGTCGAGTAGGGCCCGGATCCACACCCCAAAACAATTTTCTGCAAAAATGAGGCTACTAGTGGGCTAGATTTTCACGACTCATCACGACTTACATTATGTTTTTGACTCTGGGGAGTTCATTTTGGGGAATATTTGAAAAGAAAAGAAAAATGATTTGGAATCAGAAAAGCACAGCGAAATCGACCAGGGCCATAACATTCCCCCCAATCAAAATTGAATGTTTTTGAAACTTCAAAATCTTCAGTTAAAGTTTTCTTTAATTCTCCTTTCCTAATGGTTAGAGCAGACCGATACACGTTGCTGGAAGTCAACTTGTTCTGATGAAAATGCTTAGTTAAGACAAAATCTCCGAGTTCAAGCCTAATAGGCAAATATGCAAAATTTGTAAGTAGTCAAAAATGGAAAAAATGAAAAATTTTCCTTCCACGTATTGTTGCATCCCCAAAGATAAGCAAACGCTGAATGTTTCATTAAAATATTCGCATCCGTTAAAGGGTGACGACTGGTTGAACTTTTTTGGAGGTGACCTCACTTGACCTAGGTTATCTCGTTGACCCTAGATGACCTGACTTCAAAAGTATGACATAACCAGCCAATTTGACATGGGAAAAGATATGCCAAATTTCGACGCGATGGCCTGCGCCGTTCGTTCAGTATCCGCAAAAAACATGAGAAGGGCGGTTGAAGACCCTCCTCCCGGTACCCGGGTCAACACGCGCCCTGGAGGGCCCCTGAAAATTACGTTTGTTTGACCTGACTTGACCTCGCTGACCAAACATGACTTTGAAACTATATAGCGCAACAATACACATAAAATAAATCGCCAATGTCGCCAAGAACATTTCCCTTTTGCCAATATACGGGAAGCTCATCAGCGCCGATTTTTGTTGTTTGGCGCCGCGAATTTTGTTCTTTAACTGGAAAAAAAATCCCGTCTGATTTCCGTTTTCTTGCTTTAAGCAACGCGCCGCTCATTTCTGAGCTGGTACGCAAATAATGGCGTAAATCGGCTGGTAAAATCTGGCGTTAAGTGCGAAAAACCGCAGGGGTGGGAGGATGTCGCCGCCTCCCCACTCCAGGGCGAGTGGTAACCTAGCTTAACCTTCCATTGGAGATATAATCATAGATTGATAATGAAATGGGGAATTTTGATAGATGGAAATCTTTGTTATTTTTGTGGAAAGATAATTGTCTAAACCAAGATGTCGAGGAATAAACTGTTTCAGTCTGGATTCTCCATCTCAATCTTCTCCTGAAGGAGCAGTTTCTGCCTCCAACCTCTCCTGTCTCGATCTTCTGCCTGCACCAGAAGTTGGCCCCAGCCCAACCTCTGCCTGCTGAGATCCAGAGTTGCACCACCCTAATGAGACTCAGATCAGCTGGCTTGCTGTTATTCCAAGTAAGGAGTTCACATTAACAATTCTCTCAATAATGACTATCTTGAAGACAGCTGCTAATGTGATCAGGTAAACAATAGGGCAAGGTTTTTGCGCTATGGAAAGAGTGGGCATACAACAAATATGCAACCGGTTTAATGGTTCTAGCTTACAATGCAAAAGATCGACAACTTTTAGATACTTTTTCATTTTTTTTTCTTGAACAAAGATAAGCCTGTTGCCGATGTCAAAATAATTTGAAATAAGCCATGGTGAGTGCATACTGCAGTGCATTTGTCAGCATTGCTATGAAACCGAAAATAATGGCAGGATAGGCACCCTCCAAATTCATTTGAACCCTCTCATGGAAATCCTAGGCACACGATTGGGGGAGGGATGGGGGCTGACACCCAAATCTGAAAATTGCCCCCCCCCCCAAACCGGTGGGCTAGATCCGCCAGTGAGAGAAGGTGCAGGTGATTTCCAATGGTCAAATTTGAACAGCATTGAAACAAGCTCTCTTATGATGTGTGGTTTATCTTATTATCAAATCATTTCACCCTGTCACTGACGTTAAAGTGAAATGAAAGCAATTGGCCATCCAACATCTTGTGATAAAAGCGCGGCATACATCTTCGGTGTGATGTGCTGACAATTTCCAATGATCTTAGCGAAACGAAAATAGAGCGTGCTGCATTTTTATATCATCTTGAATAACTTCCATGAAGGTTTGACCCTGTCACCGTTGCACTCAATTTCGGAATTTGTGTTCCAAATTATCACATCGTACTACATTAAATTGTGTATCAGATGTTCTACATTACCGAATTAATAAACAATGGTCTCAAATAAACCGAGATAAAATCAGCTGTCCTTTGATGCCATGTTGAACTACTTTTATGGATAGCTAACCCTGTCATTTTTGCACTCAATTCAAAGATTTGTGTCTGAAATTATCACATTCTATTCCTTCAAATTGAATATCGGATGTCCTACATTGGCGAATTAATTTCCAATGGTCTCAAATAAACTGGAATAAAATCAGCTACCTTTTGATGTCATACTGGACTACTTTTATATATATATCCCTGTCATTTTTGCGCCCAACTCCATGATTTCTGTCTCGAATTATCACATTGTATTACTTTTATTTGTATATCAGATGTTCTACATTAGCGAATTAATTTTCAATGGTCTCAAACAAGCCGCCATAGAATCAGCTGCCTTCTGATGTTATACTGGACTACTTTTATAGATATGTAACCCTGTCATTTTTTACCTTTTGACATGAAGCTGTCCGGAATTATTGAGGTTCTGGCATGGCTCGATGCACGTCAAGCGCCGACGGTTGCTGCTCAGAGGATCCGGAGGGCCGCCGAGGGTGGCATGACAAAAAGTAACGTAAAGTTCCACCCTTCAACAATACAGCAAGCAGCATCGGCTTGGCCACGTCAAAATGGTATAGGATAATTTAACGATTGTAGATGCATTCTTTCCATTCAACGCCCATCAGCGCAATATTCTTAGACAATATCGAGAAAACCTGTCGGTCTCGACTATACTTGTAGCAGAACTCATGCCAGGTACATGGCCTAGTGTTTAAAATCTGAAAATCTGCCCGTTACTTTGGCGTTGGGACCCATTAACATTCAGCGAATGGTTTGCGCCCCACCATATTATGAATGGCGGCGGACGGTCGGGGACGGGCCGGGGGCCGCCAGCGTCGCCGCCAGCGTCTGGCTGTCTGGTGGAAAGTTCCAGAATGCAGTGCGCAATGTAACAATATGCACAATATATCACAGTAAATGGCAATGAAATTGACGCCTGAAGACAAACTAACTTTCATATATGCAATTCGCATCATATTTTATGGAGACAGTCTAATAAATTGCAACCATATGCTTCGCGCACACACTAATGAACATCCGGGCGCGCTTGTCGCGGGCGCATGTTTCGGAGTTCTTGAATGGCATGAGGAACCTACCTGCTTTTTTTTCTTTACTGGGGGTCCCTCTGATGTCCGCATTGACCTGTATGTCTATCAGCCCGCAGTTGAGACGGAAAAAGTATCGAAGGGTAGTCTTCAGCTGCCCCCTGAGGTTTTTCGCGGATAGTGGACGAACGGCACGTGGCAGCGCGCCCAAATTTGGCATACCTCTTCCCACATCAATTTGGCATGCTGCTTCGAAATTTTGAAGTCAGGTCATCTAGGGTCAACGAGTTAGTCAAGGTCAAGTGGGGTAACCTGCAAACAAAATTAAACCAGTCGTCACGCTTTAACGGATACAGATATTTTGATGAAACTTCCAGCGTTCGCTTATCTTTAAGGATGCAACACAACGTACGGTGGTATTTGTGATTTTTCCACGTTTTTGACTACTTATAATTATGCATATTTGCCTATTGGAGTTCAAATTGAAGATTCTAGCTAAAGTAAGCATTTCTTATTAGAGCAAGTCGACTTCCAACAACGTTTGTCGGTCTGCTCTACTTATCAGAAAAGGAAAATTAAACAAAACTTGAAAACTCCAAAATTTTTAATAAAAAAAGAACTTTTTGGGGGCCGAAACAAATGTTACGGCCCTGGTCGATCTCGCTGTCTGGCGGTTGGTGGTGGTGGCGGACGGTGATGTCAGGTCCTGTTGGTATCACTATCACATCCACACTCCGCTATTGTTCACACAATCACTCTAAACAGTAAACACCCGTCGGGCGAGGCACCGAGGAACGGGGAAGAAAGCCATCGCTGGCGACCGCTCGTCGCGGCCCGCTCACCTGAACTGACCCTTCTGTTGGGTCGGGTTCAGCTGGTGCTGCCACCCCTGTTTGTCAGCTGATTAGGTGCCAGGCCATTACTCGGGTTCGCCCGCAGGGGTTGTTCCCCGGGCAGCCCTCTGATCTTAGCGCAGGCGCCACTCGCGTTTGCTTTTGCTTCCAAGGAAATGATGAGAAGGGAAGGAGAACGTGAAGCTCGCCTAGAGGTGATATACTGCAGCCCGTGAATATTAATAACAAGCTATGATAGCAGACCCCTATATTGATTATAATAAAGTTCTGGGCGCAAAATGACCCTCGAAGTCGACGCGCCCCTAAGCTCAAATTCACCACCGAAGGAGAACGTGGCCGGGATCTGGCTGGGCTTCTGGCGGTCCGTTCGGATTGTAAAATATAAAAAGAAATGGTATCGAAAAAATGTAAGCCTCCTTACAATAGCATTCCAAAAGGCACAAGCCTTAGCGTGCAGAATTATACGACAAGGTAAGTGGAAATCGTGGAGTGAGTATGTCTCTACCATAAACCGATTTACCCCAACGATCCAAGTATGGTCCCGTATTAACCCGCGCAGTCTCTTCGGTCAGATCCTCACACTCCGTCTCGAGGGGTGGGGAACGGATAGTTACCCCTCTCTAAAATCCACACTAAGAGTCGCACAAAAACGAAAGATGTGTCATCGGAAAGCGCTCGACGAGTAGCTCCAGGATCCATCTCCAAAACAATTTTCCCCAAAAGGGACGTCACTAGGCGGCTACATTTTCACGGCATTTCACGATTTCCATTATGTTTTTGGTTCTGGGAGTTCATTTTCTGGGATATTTGACAAAACAAAAATTATTTGGAATCAGAGAAGTACAGCGAAATCTACAAGGGCCATAACAGTTTATGGCCGCCTAAAACGTCAATTTTGTTTTTATTTAAAAATCTGAGTTTTAACCTTTGTTTAATTTTCCGTTTCTAATGAGTAGAGCAGACCGTGTGTTGTTGGTCAACTTGCATTAATAAAAAAATGCTTACTTGAGCTAGAATCTTCGATTTTAACTATTAATAAGCATATATGCATAGTTAATAAGTAGTCAAAAACTGAGAAAGTAACAAATTCCTCTCGTACGTTTTGTTGCATCCATAAAGATAAGCAAACGCTGAAAGTTTCATTAAAATATCTGTATCCGTTAAAGCGTGACGACTGGTTGAACTTCTTTTTGAAGTGACCTCACTTGAACTTCGCTGACTTGTTGACCCTAGACGACCTGACTTAACAATTTTGAAAGAGCATGTCAAATTGATGTGGGAAGAGGTATGCCCTATTTTGGCGCACTACCGCGCGCCGTTCGCTCACTATCCGCGGAAAACCTGATGGGGGTGGCGGTTGAAGAACCCCACCTCGGAGTCGGTACGGGTTAAACGTATTGCTGGCCAGTATAGTGCGATCCGCCTTCCCGTATTCCGGAATTTTATTCTGAAGATTCTAGCTTACTTTAGCTAGAATCTTCAATTTGAACTCCAATAGGCAAATATGCATAATTATAAGTAGTCAAAAACGGGGAAAAATCACAAATACCACCGTACGTTGTGTTGCATCCTTAAAGATAAGCGGACGCTGGAAGTTTCATCAAAATATCTGTATCCGTTAAAGCGTGACGACTGGTTTAATTTTTTTTGCAGGTTACCCTACTTGACCTTGACTAACTCGTTGACCCTAGATGACCTGACTTCAAAATTTCGAAGCAGCATGCCAAATTGATGTGGGAAAAGGTATGCCAAATTTGGGCGCGCTGCCATGTGCCGTTCGTCCACTATCCGCGAAAAACCTCAGGGGGCAGTTGAAGACTACCCCTCGATACTTTTTCCGTCTCAACTGCGGGCTGATAGACATACAGGTCAATGCGGACATCAGAGGGACCCCCAGTAAAGAAAAAAAACAGGTAGGTTCCTCATGTCATTCAAGAACTCCGAAACATGCGCCCGCGACAAGCGCGCCCGGATGTTCACTAGTGTGTGCGCGAAGCATATGGTTGCAATTTATTAGACTGTCTCCATAAAATATGATGCGAATTGCATATATGAAAGTTAGTTTGTCTTCAGGCGTCAATTTCATTGCCATTTACAGTGATATATTGTGCATATTGTTACATTGCGCACTGCATTCTGGAACTTTCCACCAGACAGCCAGACGCTGGCGGCGACGCTGGCGGCCCCCGGCCCGTCCCCGACCGCCCGCCGCTATTCATAATATGGTGGGGTGCAAACCATTCGCTGAATGTTAATGGGTCCCAACGCCAAAGTAACGGGCAGATTTTCATATTTTAAACACTAGGCGATGCACCTGGCATGAGTTCTGCTACAAGTATAGTCGAGACCGACAGGTTTTCTCGATATTGTCTAAGAATATTGCGCTGATGGGCGTTGAATGGAAAGAATGCATCTACAATCGTGAAATTATCCTATACCATTTTGACGTGGCAAAGCCGATGCTGCTTGCTATATTGTTGAAGGGTGGAACTTTACGTTACTTTTTGTCATGCCACCCTCGGCGGCCCTCCGGATCCTCTGAGCAGCAACCGTCGGCACTTGACGTGCATCGAGCCATGCCAGAACCTCAATAATTCCGGACAGCTTCATGTAAAAAGGTAAAAAATGACAGGGTTCCATATTTATAAAAGTAGTCCAGTATGACATCAGAAGGCAGCTGATTCTATGGTGTCTTGTTTGAGACCATTGAAAATTTATTCGCTAATGTAGAACATCTGATATACAAATAAAAGTAATACAATGTGATAATTCGAGACAGAAATCATGGAGTTGGGCGCAAAAATGACAGGGATATATATATATATATATATATATATATATATATATATATATATAAGTAGTCCAGTATGACATCAAAAGGTAGCTGATTTTATTCCAGTTTATTTGAGACCATTGGAAATTAATTCGCCAATGTAGGACATCCGATATTCAATTTGAAGGAATAGAATGTGATAATTTCAGACACAAATCTTTGAATTGAGTGCAAAAATGACAGGGTTAGCTATCCATAAAAGTAGTTCAACATGGCATCAAAGGACATCTGATTTTATCTCGGTTTATTTGAGACCATTGTTTATTAATTCGGTAATGTAGAACATCTGATACACAATTTAATGTAGTACGATGTGATAATTTGGAACACAAATTCCGGAATTGAGTGCAACGGTGACAGGGTCAAACCTTCATGGAAGTTATTCAAGATGATATAAAAATGCAGCACGCTCGATTTTCGTTTCGCTAAGATCATTGGAAATTGTCAGCACATCACACCGAAGATGTATGCCGCGCTTTTATCACAAGATGTTGGATGGCCAATTGCTTTCATTTCACTTTAACGTCAGTGACAGGGTGAAATGATTTGATAATAAGATAAACCACACATCATAAGAGAGCTTGTTTCAATGTTGTTCAAATTTGACCATTGGAAATCACCTGATCTTCTCACTGGCGGATCTAGCCCACCGGTTTGGGGGGGGCAATTTTCAGATTTGGGTGTCAGCCCCCATCCCTCCCCCAATCGTGTACCTAGGATTTCCATGAGAGGGTTCAAATGAATTTGGAGGGTGCCTATCCTGCCATTATTTTCGGTTTAATAGCAATGCTGACAAATGCACTGCAGTATGCACTCACCATGGCTTATTTCAAATTATTTTGACATCGGCAACAGGCTTATCTTTGTTCAAGAAAAAAATGAAAAAAGTATCTAAAAGTTGTCGATCTTTTGCATTGTAAGCTAGAACCATTAAACCGGTTGCATATTTGTTGTATGCCCACTCTTTCCATAGCGCAAAAACCTTGCCCTCTTGTTTACCTGATCACATTAGCAGCTGTCTTCAAGATAGTCATTATTGAGAGAATTGTTAATGTGAACTCCTTACTTGGAATAACAGCAAGCCAGCTGATCTGAGTCTCATTAGGGTGGTGCAACTCTGGATCTCAGCAGGCAGAGGTTGGGCTGGGGCCAACTTCTGGTGCAGGCAGAAGATCGAGACAGGAGAGGCTGGAGGCAGAAACTGCTCCTTCAGGAAAAGATTGAGATGGAGAATCCAGACTGAAACAGTTTATTCCTCGACATCTTAGTTGAGACAATTATCTTTCCACAAAAAGAACAAAGTTTTCCATCTATCAAAATACCCCATTTCATTATCAATCCATGATTATATCTCCAATGGAAGGTTAAGCTAGGTTAGCACGCGCCCTGGAGTGGGGAGGGGGCGACATCCTCCCACCCCTGCGGTTTTTCGCACTTAACGCCAGATTTTACCAGCCGATTTACGCCATTATTTGCGTACCAGCTCAGAAATGAGCGGCGCGTTGCTTAAAGCAAGAAAACGGAAATCGGACGGGATTTTTTTCCAGTTAAAGAACAAAATTCGCGGCGCCAAACAACAAAAATCGGCGCTGATGAGCTTCCCGTATATTGGCAAAAGGGAAATGTTCTTGGCGACATTGGCGATTTATTTTATGTGTATTGTTGCGCTATATAGTTTCAAAGTCATGTTTGGTCAGCGAGGTCAAGTCAGGTCAAACTGATGACAGGTTAATGGAAATAAACTTGGTCAACTGGAATGTTGACATAAATGCAAATGACCGTCATGCGATTGATGTCACTTTGCATGTAACTCCCTGCACATCTTGAAAAATACTGCTTGTCATTGTGTACGTAAGCATTTCAATACTGCATTCATGTACTTCACTCCTTTCTTTGCGGAGCCGATTACGCCGAGCCGCCAATGGAGCAGTCGGACGGGCGGCCTGGTTCTGGTAATTGGAGCAAGTAATGACCTGATAAAGTGCTGCTATATAGGTGACTTGAAGTAAAATGTCTTGTCTAGCATCTGCATTGCATCATTAGTAATGTCCAAAACATCATTGGTGTCCATTTTGGAGCATTTAAACACAATCACAGCCATCCATAACAATAACAAGCCAATCCACACAAAATCAGGTTTTTCTCACATTCTACCCCATTCGACTTTAAAAATATTGACGAAAGGTCCCGAAATTTACACATAATAGAGTTCACTACCGTATCCATCCTGCGAATTCCGTTTCTCCAACTGTAATAGGAGCCGAGATCTTAAGGGGGAGGAATCTGCCACCTCCAGTGCAAGTAATTTTCTGAGGTCGTCCAGGTCGCGTGTTAGGTTCTGTTGCATTTTTAGTTAGTGGGAGACCTCACTGTTATGCTTGATAGACCTAAGCAAATGCTTTGACATCATAGACCACGACATTTTACTGCGAGAACTCCGACTGTACGGCGTCGAAACCTCCTGGTTTGAGTCGTACCTCCGCGTTCACACTCAAAGCGTAATACTGACTGGCTCAGGGGCATCGCAGCCACTGGCCAACACCATGGGTGTTTTCCAGGGGTCGACCGTGGGGCCTTTGCTGTTCAGCGTCTTCACGAATGGCATGACGTTGTTGGCTCGTTATAAAATTATGCGCATTCACGTGTGGCTTCTCTTGGAAAAAATGAGAACCTCCGATGAACTACTAAGAGGAAAGCGGCAAGTTGAAAAAATTATATATTATATATATCCGGAACGACAATGTGGCAGTGTAAATTAAGAACTAGCGATGAGAGCACCGTCTGATTCGCTTATGACGGAATTCTTGGGGGAGCCCCTAGTCATATAGGACACGAGTGCTTGCAATCAAAATGGCTGCAAACGAAATTAGATTTGACCCTCCGATTCATATTGCACTCAATCATTGTACAAACGCCGGACCTCCGACACCTTCGAAATTATTTCAATATCTCAACATTCTAATACCGCACGGCAAACCACGTCGAATGACACCCACATAATGCAAATTGAAGCCATAGCCAAGAAACGCGAGCATTCTGAAAATTAAATGAACCTTTGACCTTGAGGCGTGATCTGACATGTCCCTGGTTGAAATGTTACTCGAGGTATGCCCACGGGTATTCTCTTGATGCCAACCATGGGTAGCTTTTGGAGAAAACGAGGGAGCGTGGGGCGATCGAAGAAATGAATTCTACCCTTGACCTTGAACAATTTGCGAGAGTACCATTTTGCAAGTCCCTGTTTGAAACGTTACTCGAGGTGCACCGCGAGATATTGCTTGATGCAAGATGTGAGTAGGTTAGGGCGAAGACAAAAATGCTAGGTGGAAAAGAAATCGGTTTGACCTTTGACCTTAGAAATTTGTTATATTGGGCAACATTATAATTCGGCACAAGTCACGTCCAATGACACCCACTTGGTGCAAATTGAACCAATAACGACGAATTGCGAGGACTTTGGAAAATCCAAACTAGCCTTTCACCATGAGGTTTGACCTTGACATATCTGGGTTTAAAAATATTATTCGAGGATTCACCATGGGCTGTCACTTGACATCCATTGTTACGATTGTCCATTCGTTGTAACGAATAACAACAACGAATAACATTTTCTGCCAATTGAAGTCATAGCGACGAAACACGATGGCATCGAAGAACTCAATCATTTGACTTTTACATGTCCGGGTTTGAAATGGAGCTGGGTAGGCTTGGGCGAAAACCATTAAAAAAATGTGAGGCGACTGAAGAAATCAACTTAAATTTTGAACCGTCCAAATTATTTCGAAATATCAACTTCATGATACTGTACAAGACATCACGAATGACACCACACGAATGACATCCATTTTCTGCAAATTGAAGCCATAGCGACGCAACGTGATAATATCGAAGAACTTTATCAAACCTTTGAACTTGACATGTTCCTGTTTCAAAGGTTACTCGGGTGTCCACCACAGGTTATTGCTTGATGCCAAACTTGGATAAGTTTGAGAGAAAACGAAAAAATGGCGACCGAAATATCAGCTTGGCCTTTGTCCTTGACAAATAATTCGAGTGCTTAGCTTTCCGATACTGCATAGCAAGACACGTCGAATGACGATGATTTGATGGAAATTGAAGCGATATCAAGGGAGCCTCGCATTCGGTCGATATCGTTTCAAAATCGCTATCTAATCCATGAAGCTAACCTTTGACCTAGAAGTTTGACCTTGACATCTATCGACTTGAAATGTTGCCGTGGCCGACTAGAGTTGACTATGATTCTCCTAGGATGCACCCGAGTGGGCGTTGGTCTCAGCAGACGCTGAATGCGCCCGTGGCCGAGTCTTAGAGGCTCCACTATCCGGTGGCGAATTCGACCAAGGGAGGCCCGCTTGCGTCCTCCACTAGGGAGCCAGTGATGGGGCAGCTTCTCGCTTTCACAAGGAGGAACAGGTGATGACCCAATTATCCAACCTGAAACCATCGCATGGGAAGTCTGAGTAGTTCCAGGTACCTATGTGGATTCAGGCGTCGGCCCGTGGAACTCGAGTGGGCCGTGCGCAAGGCGATGGGTCTCGCGAGCCACCTCGGCTTCTTCGACCAGAGGCCTACAAATCAGGAGCCCGGGATGAACCTCAGCCGTTGCTGATCCAGGATTGGTTGAAGGAATTCCCCCTACAGAATGGGGTGGGGGAAAGAGGATTGTTTTGGAAGCGGAATGATTAGATTGGGATGGGGGGTTCTGGACGGTGCAAGGATGGACTGGGTTTTGGTGGGGTCGGTGGAGGTGACGGGTAAGGATTCCAGGTGCTCGTTGAAGGGCTTTACGGGCCTCTTAATCCATTCGGCACGATGCCTTTAATCAGGAGCTCACTATGCAGCGGATTGCGCAGAGGCAATCTGAGGAGCCAGTGCCGACTGGGCAGCGCGTTTTGCTGTCTTGGTGGACGTTTCTACAATATAATTTTGTGCACGAGTGGTGAGAGGCACCTCGATCACGGCACCAGAACCCAGGCCTCGCTCAGACACTGTGGTACAGATGAGTCCGAAGGATGGTAGCAAATCAGGAAGTTGAGAAAGAAAATGGGAGGCATTGGTATGCTCCCGGTGAGTGGTAGCAGGCTGTATGCGTTTTACCATGTCTACGTATGATACCCTGGGATGTGTTTCCATGTACATTTCTCTTGCTTGCCGAAAAGTTGTTTGTTCGGAGAATTTCAGTGCGATAATTTATCTTTCCATCACCTGTGTTGGACAGGCATTGCCATATGCAGTGTGCGGGGCTTGTCCCTGGCCGCAGTTCACACACCATACTTACTTCGCAGTCCGCACCGGTGTCCTCCAATGCGCCACATCTACCACATGTCGGCCTACAACGGCAAAACTGAGTGCTATATCCGTATCGCTGATAGCGGAAGCAGTGTATAGGGCTGGGAACAAAACCGCGAACCTTCACCTTCATGTGTCCGACTTATATCGCATAGGGGAGGTCTGTCGAGTTAAAAGTCATGATAACATTGTTTGTGCTTTGTAGGTAATTCCCTTTTCTCACTTTCATTCTGCGTGTATTGACGACACCCTGCGCCGACAAGTCGTCAACAATCTCCGCATCCGAAACATGGTTCAGGTCACAACAGTAGATCATATCTTTCGAAAAGGTTTTGTCTTGTGGGGCTCCGGTAGTATTGGTATCGGGACATTCCGCCTCCTTCCATAGTCTAGTTCACTGTATTTTAATTCGGTTACATCCAGCATTCTCCCCGCTTCCTCGGTGGTTTTAAATTCCATATCAATGGCTCCATCCCTCAGCTTCTCGCATATGCTTATGCTGCCAAGGTGGTCACTTTGAAAATGTATACGCCTCGAAGCTCGAGCTCAAATCTAGAATCACTTTGGGCCAAAGTCAAAGGAAAAAGTGGAAAGTATTTCATTCTGGAGGCAAAACCAGAAAAAAGTGAGGCGACTGAAGAAGTCAGCTTTAATTTTGAACCGTCCAAGTTATTTCGAAACATCAACATTCTGATACTGTACCAATAGACATCACGAAAGACACAACACGGATGACATCGATTTTCTGCAAATTGAAGCCATACCGACGCGACGCAACGCGATAATATCGAAGAACTTTATCAATCCTTTGACCTTGACATGTTCCGGTTTGAAATGTTACTCGAGTGTTCACCACAGGCTAGTGTTTGATGCCAAACTTGGATAAGTTTGAGAGAAAGCGAAAAAATGGCGACCGAAGTATCAGCTTGGCCTTTGTCCTTGACAAATAAATTGAGTGCTTAGCTTTCTGGTACTGCATAGCAAGACACGTCGAATGACGTTCATTTGATGGAAATTGAAGCGATAACAAGCAAACCTCGCATTCGGTCGATATCGCTTCAATATCGCTATATAATACATGAAGCTAACCTTTGGCCTAGAAGTTTGACCTTGAAATGTACAGACTTGAAATGTTGCAGTATGGTTCATCACAGGCTGATACTTCATACCAAATATGGGCAGGTTTTGGTGAAAACGGAAACATTGGAGGCAACCGAAGAAACTGGCTAACGCTGAACCTTGTCAATTACAATGGTAATGCAAGACCAATGTAGTTCCTTCCAGCATGTTCAGTGTTCATTGATTCGAACGATCATAAACCCGTCGCTGAATGCGGACGCCAATACAAATAGGACTCGCGCGAACTCGTCGTTGAATACGAATACATTAACTTGACATACGTGCTTAACACGCGCACGTCCGGGGCCGGCAGATATCTGCCCCCTGCGGTTTGTCCTAATTTGCCGCCAAACTAACCGTGTTAGCAAGGCCAAACCTCGCATAGCTGCTCATTAGTCTTTTCTGCACATTCTCATTCACCTTGAACCCTGGGTCATCTCAGGTCAGGTCACCAGGTCAGACGAAATGACACAACTACACTCGGATTTCTAGGTGGCATAACTTCCACAATAATTGGGCGATTTATTTCAAACTTATAACACATCATGATCTCATCAGTGACCATGATATATATATCGTTTTTTAATCGTAACATTGACCTGAGGTCAGGTCGCGGCCATGACTTCCTCCATTATAGGGCTATGGTAAAACATACGAATGTGTCCTGGTTACATATTTGCTATCGGAATGACATTACAACGGTTGTGGTGTTTGTAGTTTGAAGGTATGCTCAATGTTATCGGGTTGAGTTTTGCTCAGTGACCTCACCAAGGTCATATGAGGTCACCTGAGATCACTGGCACATTTCTGCTCATTATATTGCACTGTATTGAGCTAGAAGGCTGAAATTACCGTCATTGTGCTTGTATCGCCAAGACGTGCCGATTGATATATCACATGCCCTCCCTAGGCTACTTCATGAACCTGACCTTCATGAGCCCCCACTTAAGCTCAGAAGACACCACTTCTTGAGGATTATAGTGTGCTAATGTGACCGAAACCCAGACTCCGAGAGCGCACGACCTCTAATAGTGCGAACCCTATGTTTGAAATGCGGCCAAATATGTTAGAACAAAACCTTGGTGCAATCGACCAAATGTAAACATAAAAATATAAAACTTTGGATTTTGAATGTTCTCATGCAAAGGCATCACGCTCTTGATTGGTGTTGCCCAACTCGAAAAAGTTCCAAAAATGGTACACCTTAATGGTCACATCCACGCCTTCGCTGAAACGGCGAGAGCACAGATAACTTTTTGCTTATGGTCGGTGGACGTGGGTAATGAATTTCGTGGCGACGACGACCCGGAGTCCGAGCCGGTGTGTGGATCCCACTATGGAAGTGGTATGGGTCGCATGGTGGGAGGGGAGATATGCAGGACGATACGCTTCTGCAGGTGTTCAATATGGTGCACGGCTTTCAGTAGGCGAGCCGATGTACTGGGCCCTTGTTGGGTTGTCCGGAGTGGGATTTTCCAGCCGGTGAGACAGCGGCTGGTCGCTCTTCACTGCTCGCCCAGGCAAAGCCGCCGCATGGTCAGAGGTGTGTCGTACAGGTGTGAGGTGTGCGTCAGTCACCCATCTCCCTCGCATGTGAACACGATCAGGTCAGACTGTCATGTCGGTCCCCTCTGACGAACACTCATCGTTCGTCTACGATTCAAAGTAGGGTATTACCTGATGAAAGACGACCACACAATTTCCATAACAAGTCAAAAGCACAATTTCTTGGAAGTATCGCGAGCAAGCGTTTCAAAGCATTCCGCAATTGAGTCCGTCGCCACCGGAAATGACAGTCCATGTGCACTGGCCCGTAGGAGTGTTCGACACGTGACACCGACACGTGACTGGCTTTTACGTGCTGGCTCGTGCATGACGGTGCCGGCCACGAGCGCCGTAGGCTAGACGGCGAGCGGACTGTGCACGCGTGCGTTGCAGTTTCACCTGAAGAGGATATCGGGACACAGACACTAGGCAGGTCCAAATATGCATGCTTACAAGCAGGGGCGCCGCCACGAATTTTTGGCTGGGGGGTCAGGCTCCACAGTTCAGCAACGACCTATGGGGTTCAATGTCCGGTGAGCGGGGGGGGGATGGAGAAAGCAAAGCTTGGTGTGTACAGCCAACCAGTCAAAAACAATAAACTGGGAACACTTCATGCTTTATCCATGAACAGCAACTCTGCATTGATAATCATAGCAACTTTTCTACCATTGCCCCGGATTCGGCGACAAGCGTAACATTCCCCGACTATGGCAACATTTTCAGCATTCAGAAGCGTAGACTTGACTCGTACATCATCGACTGCATCAGCGACACCGATGCGGACTAGATAAATTCAGCGACTGCCACGAGGAATTCATGCCTACAAACATACAACAACTGTTCGTGAGGAATTAAAGCAAAATGCTACAACGTTCTTCGAAATAAAAATTGGCGCTCCCGTCCCAGGCAAAGCACAAAATCAGGTAATGTATCGCGACGCGTCGGCAGTTCAATCAAGCAATCTGAAATTAGAGGGCTCATAAACAAACTGGAGCTCCCGCTGCCGCTGTGACACATGCGCGCCACTCGCCAGTCCTTTACGCGAGTCCGAACACCCGCTCTCGCCCAGGGTTCTGACGGATGAAGGCAGCCGCGACCTGGTCGACATCCACGCGAGTCAGGCGGTCGCGGTGGACGTGGCACACAGCTACCGCGTTGAGGCGCGCCTGCCCCATTGTGGCGCGCAGCCATGTCTTCAGCCGGCGGAGCGTACTGAAGCTGCGCTCAGCCGTGGCGGAGCTGGCCGGCAGGGTGAGGAGCAGGCGCGTCAGCTTCACTGCGTCCGGGAACATCTTGCGTGTGGGCTCATCCAGGTTCCGGATTATATCTGCCGCTTCTTCGAGGCTTTCCGGCCGCCTGCTTTTAAACAGGACGCGCAGTTGCGGCGCCAGGTCAGCAGCTGACAGCTCCGCTGACCAGGGAGAGCTGCTCAGGAACTCTCTGAGGCCTGCGGCGCCACCGTCAGCCAGCAGCGCCTGCTCCGCCTTGGCGTGATGCTTGACGCCTTCCTGGTCCAGGCGGTCACTCAGCTGGATGCAGGCGGTGTCGATGGCCAGCAGCAGCTCTCGCCGTAGGTACTGTTGGATGTCAGCTGGCTCGTCTGGTTCACCGCCGTCGCCGTCGGCGTTGCTGGCTGAAGCGCGCTTCTCCCGCGGCAGCACGATTGGCACGTCGCAGCCTGATCCCTTCACCTGCTGCAGGCACTCCTGGATGGCTTCGTCCGCCCCGTCGCGCTGAGCCTGCAGCTGCTGCTTGGCGGACTCGGCTCCACGCAGAAGCTGGGAGACAGTGCAGCGGGAGCCCTGGACGCTGCGGTTAAGCCGGTCCAAAGGCGACAGCACTGCACGCGCCAGGTGGAGCGCCAGCAGGGTTGACTCCTTGCGCAGCTGGGCGTGAAGGCCCGCCGCTCTCGCCGCCACGTGGCTGCGACCAGCGCCCAACTCCGCCACCGTGGCCAGTACCTCGCTGTACTGGTTGATGGCAGCATCCACTGCCTGTAGCCGCACTGTCCACCTGGTGGGGCAGAGCGGCCGCAGCTTCCTTGGCACCTCCTCCCCCTTGCCCACGCACAGCTGCCGGAACTTCTCCCGGAAGGTGAGGGACTGGCCGAAGAGGCGCCCCAGCTCGTTCAGTGTGTAGAGGGCGTTGCGGATCAGCTGGGAGGCGTCGGCGCTCTCCTTCGCCACTAGGTTGATGCAGTGGGCGCCGCAGTGGACAAAGAGCGCTGCTGGCTGTTTGCCGCGCAGGATGGCTTGGGCGCCGCGGAAACCTCCCGCCATGTTTGCGGCCCCATCGAAAGTGAGGCCGCGAAGGCCAGCCAGGGGAGGTTCAAGCGCTGAAGCGAGTCCTCGATGATGCGCGCCAGAGCAGCACCCGTCGTCGACGGCGTCTCGTGAAACCCCACGAACTCCTCGTGGACTTGGAGGGCCTGGTCTGTATACCGGATGCACACCGACTGCTGCTCGTGGCCGCTGAGGTCTTGGGTGCCGTCGACGATCACGGAGTAGCAGAGGTCGCCGGCCGCACTGTCTTGGATCTCCGTGATGATCTCTCGCAGCACCTGATGACTGGCGAGCAGCAGCAGCTCATTCTGACAGTCTGAATGCGTGAATCGCTCCCTTCTTTGCAGCCACTGCTGTAGCTCGGGGCAGTCGGCGGCTCGCAGCTGCAGCAGCTCGATGAAGTTGCCCTGGTCCTGTTCATGCCCTCTGAGGGCCAGACACTGTCTGCCTAGGTACACGAGGCTGGTGATTATCTTCACGAGGCAGGCCCTGTTGGTCTGCTGCTGGCGCTGATTGGCCGTCTGAATGACGTCTACGATCGGGCGGCTCGCAGTTGGGAGGTTGTCCCCGTGATCTGTGGAGATGGCGTGCTGCTTAAACTTCTCCAGCGCCTTCTTCCAGTTGTTGAAGCCGCCAGCCCAGAAGCCAGGTTTCTGAGCTGGGTTGGCGGTGCCGCGCTCGTGCGCGCGGACGCAGTAGAAACATAATACTTTTCCACGGACGGGGTCGAAGTGCAGCCATGGGTACTGCTGGTACCAGTGATCATGGAAGACCACAGTCTTGCCTTGAAGCACCTGCTTAGGGATCGTCCTAGCTGGCGGCTGATTTGGCGTCTCTAAATCCAGGAGGCGCCATGGCGACTGCTGCGGCGATGATGTTGAGTCACTACTGAGACCAGGATCTGGAAGAAAAGGAGGAGGAAGGGCATACAAATGGCCAGAAAATGGATGTGTGGGAAAATCACTCGCGTCGAACGCAAGTTTTAGACGACGAGATGGTGTTCCTTCATTGACCACTGGTTTCACAACTCTAGCTATAGCTCCAGCACAACTCCAGCACAACTCCAAAGAAAACCCCAAGAAACTTTGCGAGCGGAAAGCCAAGAAACTGGTTACGCTAAACCAGTTTCTCAGCTAGGAAACTGGTTTAGAGCAAATGGTTTCCTAGCTAGGAACCGGCATTGATTTGCCCCAAAAATTTGGCTCTGAACAGGGGCCTAAAATACTGTTCGGAAGTGAGATGAGTTCAAGTTTCAGAGCACTTCCCAGCACAAACAATCCCATTTTACCTTTCGACCTTACATACATTTGATTTGACGGCAAGTATGTCTAGTTGCTCATACAAGGGACGATCGTTTCTGTGTTTCTATGCATCGCACCATTTATCAAAAAAGGGAAAAGATGAAAGTGAGAATCAATCGATACAAAAATGAAAGATCTGAAAGCGAAAATAGGGTTACCTTCGAACCCAGTGAAAAGGCACTGGGTACTAGGGGAGGGGTACCTGCGGGGCCAATATCTCACTTAAAAAGGGGAAAATAGACATTTTCATATCGAGACAACAACAGCACCACAGAATGGGCGACAGGTGTGTTATAAACTCACCAGTGCAGGCGCGCTTGGAGGGTGGAGGTGTAACAGGAGCTGAGGCTCCGGTGGAGGAGGATGACGTAGCAGCTGGACGAGGGACTAGTGAGGCTGACTGTGGCTCCTGGGAAGTGGTGAAACATATGTGAGTTGGAAAGTTGACAGAAAAGTTAACAGGGGTAGGTGAGGCAGATCACATGGGGGCATCTGAGTTCTCCCAACTTCCATGCCGGAGTGCACCACTGACAGTTTTGTGTGCATATATGCAGCCTTTATGGCGCATGCGACTGTTTAGACCCATTAATTGGCCATGCCTTTGGTTTCTCAACCCTAGACATGATGACTGATAAAACTGATCTGGTACCTACATACAGCAGTGCAGCCAGGAAATTTGTAAGGGGGGAAGTGGGTGGGGCTAACACAAAAGGGGCCCCGGCAGTGCTAGATGGGCCCATCTCCCCAGGGAGGCCCAGGCCTCTATGTCTCCCCATCAATGACTCAGTAACCAGGGGGGGTGCATTCCCGACATTTTGAGGGGCCCGGCGGCTTCCCTTCCAAAACTCACCTTCTTAGAAAAAAAGATCGGATGTCCATGGTGACAGCAAGTCTCAGGCAGTAGGTGGCTATTAGGAGACACCGGCACTGAATTGTTTATTTATATGTCCAAGGCCCTAATGGACTGTTCAGACCTAGCGTAATTTCGACGCAAAAAAGACAGCGCAATGACAGACTAGGCGTAATCCCGACGCACTGGGCGTAATTTCGACGCATCAGCAGACCAGTGCAGTGACAGTGTTGAGTTGAGTGATGTTGAGTGATTAAAAACCAGTGATTGTGTTGAGTGGTTTGGAGTGGTCGAACGTGTTTTGCGAGCTCTACATTAGTGGTCATAATCTTTTAGTTCCAAGGTGCTAGAAGGCTAAATTATATATTGTCTGAGAGCCTAGGTTTCAGACCGAGTAATAACAATATTTTTGTCCAGGAATTCGGCCAGTAGAGTGGCATGTTTTGGCCTTGAATTTGCATAATTTTCGAAGTTTCCCATAAATGGGCCAGATTTTCCAGCCTTCACGAAAACAGAACATCGCTTGATTTTTATTGACCCGCGTGAGGTCGGCCGTGAGAGGACTTTGGACCTGCTGGTGCAAACTACGAATATCTAAACATTGTGCTATAATACGTATAAATTGTTGCGTAAAATGTCGTGCGGGTTTGGTGTTTGCGGATCTGGTAGAAATGGACTACTTTCTGGAAATCGGACAACGTAAACCATGAGCACGCCCCCGAAATTTATGCACCACCGACGCAAACAACCCGATGCTGCAGGTGCATAGTTAACCCTTGCGTCGGATGCAGCTGTGTCAGGCGTGGACACCGATGCACCTCCTGCCGATTCGGCGACCAGTGCCCAACCTGGAGGAGTCATGAAGAATCCACTTCAAACGGTGACCTTTCGGAGGAGATAGCGAAGTTAAAGGCGAATGTGCGAGTTCTCCCAAAATCCCGAAAGGAGCACGAATCGCAGTGGCGGGGAGCTCGCCAGGCTAATCAATGCCGCCGTCAGCGACCGCACAAGAACAGCTTGGCGCGACCTCATGGTGTTTGCTTTCTCAGCGCTACAGATCGGGGAGCGGCCGAAAGAGAGCACTAGGGTCTCCTTGGCTACACAAGTCCGCCGGAACCTAGCCACAGGCACTAGTGGACAGTTCAACGCAACGACGAGCGCTGCTAACCATCAAGGCAAGCGCCCGGGCCGCCGCCGACGCGTCGAAGATGAGATGACAGCAATGTCACGGCGCGTCTCCTCGAAACTGGCCGACGGCGATGTCAGAGGTGCACTAAGGATACTGACATCCGACGACACGCTCGCGCCTCCAACCGACGAAGTGGTGGAGAGACTCAAAGCAAACACCCAGATGCACCTGCGGACCTGCAAGAAATTAATCCTCCCGAGGAAAGAGTGCCCCCACTAGTTGCCACTGAGGCAGACGTGAAACGAGCCATAAATTCCTTCCCACCGAGCTCTTCTGCAGGACTGGACGGCATCCGACCTGGCCATCTAAGATCACTGCTAGGCAAGCACACTGCGGAGGCTGGAGCACGCCTCCTCACGGCGCTGACGGCCCTCACCAACCTGGCGCTCAAGGGATGCATCCCTAACTGTGCTGTGAACGCCTTCTTTGGCGCCTCCTGATCGCACTGAAAAAGAAGGATGGTGGTGTTCGCCCAATCGCGGTGGGAAGCGTGTTTCGTAGGACCGCTGCCAAAGTGGCTGCAGCCAGTGCCTCGGCCCACATCGGCCCTGAACTACGACCGGCACAACTGGGGGTGGCGACGAGGAGCGGCTGCGAGGCGGCAGTGCATACCGTGAGGGCATTCGCCGACCAGGCAGTGGCTTCCGACGACCATCAGGTTCTGGTTAAGCTGGACGTCTCAAACGCGTTTAATTCTGTGCGAAGGGACATCATGTTGGACGCCGCACGGACTCGCACACCAGAGATCTACCCTCTAGTCTGGCAAGGTTATAGTGGTCCCACTCCACTGTACGTCGGGGAGAGGGAGATCATGTCGAAAACCGGAACCCAGCAAGGCGATCCTTTGAGTTCACTCCTGTTCTCACTGGCAGTTGATCGCACCGTGAAAGCTTCCGGAAAGTACCATAAACGTATGGTACCTCGATGATGGCACCATCGGAGGTGCGGTGGAAGACGTCGTGGCAAGTGTCCGCAGGGTGAGGGAGGAACTTTCCAGAGCAGGCCTCACCATAAACGCATCCAAAGCGAGGTCGTGCTTCTCGGCTCCGACAATCCTGCTGGGGCGACGCTGCCCTTCAGCAGTTGCGGTCCCTCCTACCCGACATCCGGGAAGTCAAAACCGAGGATCTGCAACTTCTGGGGGCTCCGATCACTGCGCCCCAGCTCATAAACCAACTGTATAGCGGCCAGGTCATGGTGGAGAAGTTGATTGAGCGACTGCGCTATCTGGAAGAAGCTCACCAGGGATTTTTCCTTCTGAAAAACTACTTGGCAGCTCCGAGGCTCCTCTATCTCCTACGCAGCTCACCCGCCTACAAACATCCAGACCTTCTCACCAAAATCGACGAAGCCGTGCGTCGGGGTGTAGCCGACATCACCAACGTTCAGATGGAGGAAGCTTCATGGAGACAGTGCACACTACCCGTGCGACTGGGAGGACTGGGCGTGCGGATGACATCGGATCTCGCGCTGCCTGCGTACCTGTCATCCATCATAGCCTCAGCACCAGTGATCTCCGCCATCAGTCCACCTGCTGCTGCAGGTGTCAAACTCACGACTGAAGCTCTTATCACTGAGAGGGAGTCACAGACAGGCAAGCCTGCACCTGAAACAGAGAAACGAAACCGTCAGTCGTCTTGGGACCACGCCTAGCAGAAACGATAGCTGACCAGCTACTGGAGAATAGCAAGAGCGAAACAGACAAGGCCCGACTCCGCGCCGCATCACAGCCCAACTCCGGTGCGTGGCTCAATGCTTACCCTGCTCCAAGCGTGGGTATGCTGCTGGACCGCGAAACGCTTCGCACCGCCGTCGCACTCCGAGTAGGTGCCCCAGTGTGCACGCCACACCGCTGTCGCTGCGGGGCCAACATCGATGAGCGCGGACTGCACACTCTGTCCTGTCAGCTGAGCGCCGGACGGTTCCCTCGCCACGCAGCACTAAACGACGTAATTAAACGTGCGCTCACGAGTGCCGGAATGCCGTCGGTGCTGGAGCCAGCTGGCATGGACCGCGGCGACGGCAGACGACCTGATGGTGTCACCATGTTTCCCTACTCGGAAGGCAAGTGTCTTGTCTGGGACGCAACTGTGTGGACACGTACAGCAGCTCTGCCGTCGCCGCTAGTGCGGCACATGCATGCTCCGCCGCAACCGCAGCTGAGGGCCGCAAACGGAGGCGCTACGCTGACATCGGCCGCCTGCATCAGTTTCAGCCAGTCGCCGTTGAGACTTCTGGTGCGATCGGCCATTCCAGCCTCAGCTTCCTGAAGGAACTAGGACGACGTATCAGCCGTGAGACCGGCGACAGCCGGGACACGGAGTGGCTGATGCAGCGCATCTCGGTGGCGGTGGTGCGCGGCAACGCGACGGCAATAAGACTGGCCGCAGGACGAGATGCTGCTGCGACATCGAGCGGCACCCCACGAGAATCCGAGGGGCCGAGACAACCAAACGTCACCAGCTCGACGTCAGCACCAACGTTTCAACAGCCGAGTGGAAGCAATGAGGAGCTCGCGCTGGAGGAACCGATGCCACCATCTCCTCCTCGAAGATGTGAGCTGACGTCTCCGACTACCTCCGTGCCTCTGTCCCCCGGGTTCAGAGGACTGATGAACATCGGCAACACGTGCTACATGAATGCAATACTCCAGGCACTCCACAACTCCTCGGAGGTGCGTGCTGTAATGCTGAGCTCCCGACCAGGAACGGCACAGCCTCAGCTGGCAGCATTGCAGCAAGTATTCGCCTCCCTGATGCACTACGATAGACCCTCCTATCGACCCGAACACTTCCTTCGTGCAGCGCTGCCACCCTGGTTCCAGCAGGGCCATCAGCAGGACGGTGCCGAGCTACTCAGGTATCTGCTTGACTCCCTGCGAGAGGAGAAGAAAGCGGCCTCGTGTAGTGCGGCTGATACCTCAGGGTCGACTCCTCACGGCATAACGCACTCGGTGCACAATATTTTTGCTATCGAGACTGAGACAGTGCACATGCAATGGCTGCAGCGAGGTGACCCGCCAGCTTGAGACTGCCACTGAGCTACACCTCAGCGTGCCAGATACATCTGATCTCCCCAGCTGCTCAAGGCAAGTATCTGCACTGTTGGAGAACTGCCTCGCCCCGGAGAGACTCTGTGATGGGAATCAGTACAGATGCTCCTCCTGCGGTAAGCTCGGCGACGGCCAGCGACAGCTCCGACTGACCCAGCCTCCAAACAATCTGATACTGACGATTGGCAGGAGCGCTTTCGACCGGCAGTCCGGACGCTGTCAGAAAATTATGACACCGGTCGACATCAACGAGCTAATCTGGATCCAACCTGCAGGAGACACCAAAAGAGTTAGTCTGGAACTGTACGCAGTGGTGGTGCACTCGGGTAGTGACCTCAACGCCGGACACTACTACTGCATGTCACGACATGCCACCGACGGAATTTGGTGGAAGCTCGACGATGAGTGCATCACCCCAGCAACCAGCAACACACCCAAACTCCTCAGTCTACAGGATACGGCCTACCTGCTCTTCTACCAGACTGCCAGCCACCGAAGAAAGGGGCTGCCGACAGCTACATGACTGAGCATCTGCTGGTATCATCATCATTGCCATCACTTATCATAATCAACATCGTCGTCATAACCATCATTCCACACTGCATGATTTTCTGGTTCAAATATATTTTAAACTCCTTAAAAAAGTGCAGTGACATCGCCTGGACGCGAGTATGCCAGCGATCAACTGACAGATCGGTTGCTATGACAACAAAATCAGCTGTTTAGATTGGGTTCAAATGTGGCACAGATGTGGCGACTGAGTTTTGTCATTGCAGATGATCCCAAGGCGTTAATTTGTGGAGTTGCTGCGATTTAGGGTGATGCTTCTCTGTGTTGGTAATTTTTCGAGAGTGGTTAGAAGTATATCTCGCTTTTGTCGTAAGCAGTTTTCCTCGTTAGCATTTTCATTATCCGTTTAGTTTCGCACCATTTCTAGCTTTGCTGTCTGTCGACCTTGCGTCAAGGTCGCTGTGCGCCGAGCGGAAAAAAGTTGAGAAAATCCAACATTGTGCGCTCGGAAAACGCCAGCGTTTTGTAGGAATCGGCAGACAGCTGACGCAAGACCGGCGCAAAGCGCTTTAAACACTAGTGCGCCAAGATACCTGTTTTACATATTTGCTACCATATGCTGGGAGAAGTGTTTTCCTTCATTCTGGTTCATTTATGAATGCGGAAAAATCCATTGACTGGGGCCCGACAGGTCTCGAAAGTGGGCCCGGCAGGTCTCAAAACTTGGGGGGTCAACCCCCAGCTCTGCCGGCTGGGGGGTCGCGACCCCCCAACCTCCCTGCTCACGGCGCCCCTGCTTACAAGCCTACTTCGAACATGACATTAGTTAAATGTGCGAAGATACGAGCAGCACTAATCTCAAGCATGCAAACAATGCATAAGTTGTGCCTAAATGGAGGATGGTGGTGAACAGGTCATGAACGTTAGGCGTCATGAGCGGAGCAATTTGCCCTGAAATGAAATGGGAGCAATTCGCCACTTAACTTGAAATATAGCGCGTCATACATCTTCTGTGTAATGCGCTGACAACATCCGATGCTCTTAACTAAGCGAAAATGGAACGTGCTGCATTTTGATATGTTCTTGAATAGCTTCCATGAAACTATTCAAGCAACTTCGTCATTTTTGCACGCAATTCCATGAGTTGTGCCCTATTATTGCACTGTGGACCTTTTATTGCATATTAGATGTCATACATTACCGAATTAAATTTCAATGGTCGTAAATAAACCAATGGTCGTAAATAAACCGGCATATAATCATCCGTCCTCTGATGTTATACTCGACTACTTTTATAGATATTTAACCCTGTCATTAAAAACAAAATTGTGCATGATTCTTTCAGGGAGAATTGAGGTTCTTTCTTGGATTGATAGGGCCATAGGGCTCTAGGGCCCGGAAGGTTTTGACGGAATGCCTTCCAGCCCCACGCACATTCACACTCGCGCACACTCACCCACGCACACTCACATTCACGCACACTCACACTCTCTCACTCACCCACGCACACTCACACTCGCGCGTACCCACCCACGCACACACACATGGACACTCACCAAAGCACACTCTCTCACTCACCCACGCACACTCACACTCGCGCACACTCACCCACGCACATTCTCTCACTCACCCAAGCACACTCTCTCACTCACCCACGCACACTCACACTCGCGCACACTCACCCACGCACACTCTCTCACTCACCCACGCACACCCACACTCGCGCACACTCACCCACGCACACTCACACTCGTACACACTCACCCACGCACACTAACGTACTTCAGCGCACGCACACGCGCCCACTCACCCGCGCGCACGCACACGCACGCACACCACACACACCCATCCACGCCCACGCAATAGCTCTGACGCATTGGCGCGGACGCACACGCGCACACGCGATTCATAAAGTTGGCGGTCTTTCTTGGATTCCCAGCGTGACATGATCTGTTGTGATGCCATCCCTGCGCTTGCCATTCCTGCGCTATCACGCCGTTCATGGCCGCATGCCTGCTTACTAGCCTTCGTTACCAGTTTCACTGCTCGTTCCACAGATTGCGTGTGGCATGGAAGCACCGCCGGTCTCGGCTTGGTGCGTTGTAACTACTCTAGTTCATTATCTGTCAGCTTGGTTGTGCTCATCGGAACACCGGTCTGAGTTGCCTGGGGCAGTAGTCGAAGAACATCATGCATAGTAGTCATGCTTGCTCCGTAAAATGCAAGCAATTCGTCAGTACAAGGTGCTCTTCGACCTTGCGAATATAAAGCCCGGTCCTTTCTGGCATTACCGATGGCTTACCGTAGCATGCACGTGTACCCATGTACGGCTGTGCTTCAGCCAGTACGGTCCTACCGGACAAAATGCGATTAATCTAAAGTAATTTGCAACGAACATAATTAGCAAGCACTATCAGATGTGGTATCCTATCAACCAGGGATGCGGAGCCGGAGCCGGAGCCGGAGCCGGAGCAGCCGGAGCCGGAACATTTTGCCCGGAGCCGGAGCCGGAGCCGCGGGAACATTTTATTCGGAACCGGAGTCGGAGCCGGAGCTGTCAAAGGCTCCGACTCCAAAAGAGGTGTAAATGAAACAAAATTAGCAAACGTGAAATAAACACATTATACCTAGGATGATATGGTATGGTATGAAAACGCATTTTTGAAAGTAAAAATGTTTAAATATGAGCAACATGTAGAAATATCATCAAATAATGGTAGAATAACCAGTAACCATACTCTAGCCCCAGTAGTCAATGCAATAGTTCCATGTTTCGTTTTGCTAAGTTCATTGTTTCCATCATCAACGGGTTGTTGTACCTCATTAGAGATGAGGTCAAACATTACAATTTACAACAATGGTATTCCTTGGACCGTTCACGGGAGTGGAGTGTTGTTGATTTGAGTCTCCCCTCTTCTGATTGCCCCAATACGGCACGAAGCGAGCGTCAGTTTACAAGGACAGAAAAGTGCCCTCTTGACCGGAATGTCGTAAATTTATCCTAAAATCACTTGCCTTATGTGCCCCGCCTGTACCAAAGGGCCCAAAACTACCCTTTTTCCAATTTTTTTTTCCCCCCCCCCCGGTCAATAAACCTTCCAGTGTGCACCGGGCCGCAAAGTGCCCTTTTGGAGCCGGTCAAGTGCGCTTTTCGGTCCGGACCTCCCATGGAAAAATCCTGGGTGAGCGCCTGCAAGGGCATAACACCGGAAAGTGATTGGGGGATGTTTATTTAAAGATAGATACAGGGTTTATATTTCAAAGTTACGTATAATTGTCTGAAGTTTGCGCCTCTGAGTGGTCGCGACTAACTTTCTTTTTACATCCCCCTAGCTCTTACTTATTGGATCGATCACATTTGGGATGTACGGAGCCTGAGCCGGAGCCGGAGCCGCCGGGATATTTTACTCAGAGCCGGAGCCGGAGCCGGGATACTTCCTCGGAGCCAGAGTCGGAGCCGGAGCCGTCCAAAATTGTCCCGGCTCCGCATCCCTGCTATTAACCCGTCCCGTCTCGGGGGAGGGAGGTCTTCAACCGCCCCTCCTCAGGTTTTTCGCGGATAGTGGACGAACGGCGCGCGGCGGCGCGCCCAAATTTGCGATACCTTTTCCCACATGAATTTGGCATCCGGTTTCAAAATTTTGAAGTCAGGTTACTTAGGGTCAACGAGGTAGTCAAAGTCAAGTGAGGTCACCTCCCAAAAAAAGTTCAACCAGTCGTCACGCTTCAACGGATACAGATATTCTAATGAAACTTTCAGCGTTTGCTTATCTTTAGGGATGCAACAAAACGTACGAGTAGAAGTTTTATTTTTTTCCGTTTTTGATTACATATAAGTTTTGCGTATTTGCCAAATTGCACTGCAAATGGAGGATTCTGGCTAAAGTAAGCATTTTTTATTAGGACAAGTTGACTTCCAACAACGTTTCTTGGTCTTCTCTATCCATTGGAAAAGGAAAATTAAAGAAAACTTAAAAACTCAAAAATTTGAAATTTCAAAGAAATAAACTTTTATTTTATTTTTGGTGGGCCAAACAAATTATGTCACTGGTCGGTTTCGCTGTCCTTTTCTCATTCCAAATATTTTTTCTTCATATATCCCCAAAATGAACCCCAGAGCCAAAATTTGGCCAAAATTCAAAGCCAAAACATAATGTAAGTCGTGAAAAGTCGTGAAAATCTAGCCCCCTTGGTGACGTCACTTTTGGGGAAGTTGTTTTGGTGGGTGGACCCGGACCCTACTCATCGAGCGCTTTTCGATGACACCTCTTCGTTTTCGTGGGATGCTAGTTTGGATTTTAGAGGGGGATTACTAACCGCCCCCCCCCCCCGGAGACAGTGAGGATCTGACCGGAAAGACGGCGCGGGTTAAGCTGAGGCCAACGACAGGACCACGGCACATGCACGCACATGTTCAGGCACTCCATTATCTACCCGATCATATGAAGGCGGTAGCTCTGAAGGATATCACACGAAATGCTTATTGGTGTGATAGTAAGAATATGCTCCGTGTGAGTATGTGAGAATGTGTGAATATGCCAGCGCGCGCTCGCGTGCGCGCGCGGCTGAGTACATTCGGGTGCGTGCGTGCCAGTGCGTGGGCGCTAATACTCGTACATGAGCGCCAGTGCTTGAGCGCTCGTGCGTGAGCGCAGATGCGTGCGCGCGAGTGTGCACGACTAGTTGTATAGAATATCCTGCCTCGCATGGCTCCTCGTGGTCTCTAACAATGGCAGGTATATGTATGTGTTTGTATATATGCATGTATGTAATAGGAGGGCACACTAGATAGGAGAATGCGTGCAATTCGGCTCGGTTCACCTCCTGTGAAAACATCACTGAATAGTGATGTTCATCAGTGAAGATCATGGAATGGCTGTTGAAAAACTTGCTGTGCACGAGATGATCGTCTACTACTACGGATGCCACTGAAGTAGTTCATCCACGCGAAGCCCATCCATTTCGGCTACAAACTGTGGGGTTTGTGCGGGGAAGACGTACTGTTGAAGTAAGTAGCGCCCCCAATTGCAGGACATGTCTGTGGAGACGACAGTGGTGTTCGACATGATTGTTTGTTTTGACAGTGGTGTGCGGCGTCTGTTTGTTTGTTTGTTTATTGGTTGGTTCACGACACACTTTATGCACATTCACGGCTAATGGCGCCGCCCACACTGTTTCGCCGGTGGGCCGCGGGATTGGGAAATGTCCTGAGTGGCGCTAGAGTCGAACCCGGGACCTTTGGTACCCATAGCCCATGATAAGCGTCATTTCAGATCCAAGAGGTCAGGCTGCTTCTTGCTATGACAATTTATTCACGTCTCAGGCGCTGCTCGAGGAGCTCAGGAATCGTGGCATCCATGTCACCGGCACTGTGGGGAAAATTGGATGACAAACCGTCCCACCAAGCCATCAAAGGTCCTTCAAAAGGAGAAACGAGGTGCATTTGACTACCGGTTTGAAATGACTGAAGAAATCAGTCATTTCAAACCGAAAGAAACAAAATTGACAGCGTGATGTAATAGATGAACATGCAAGATGGCAAATCAGTCAGATTCCCTAACCAAACAAGTTTGACTGACTGTAAAAAAACGGCAACCGAAACAATGATCAATGATCATACTGGCTGCATTACTTCGAACCAGCGACAATTTGTTTTCCTGTCCTCGGGCGCCAAACGGCGGCCGCCGCGCCGGGTCGAGCGCGCGCGGCCTCCGAACCAAGCGCAGCGCTCAGGACCAGTGGGGCCTTTTGGTGCCGGGCCATATCTCGAAAGCGGCTGGAGATAACTTCCTGTTATTTTTTTTCCACAGCGTTGCACTTGTTCAATTAGATGACTGTTTACCAAAAATAATCAAAACTGCTCGGCAAATTCTGCATCTGGTCCTTAATGGGTTAAGCATATCAGGTGGCATGACAGATAGCACACATTTCGGCCACAAAAGATAACAACACCATATAGTAATCTTTTGCCGACGCCATATGCACATTCTACTAGTCTATGAACTGGTTAGTGATTATCAACGAATGATTGACACTTTTACATTGGTGTGCATGTGCTTTTGAATATTTCATCTGTGCGTATTTCGCCAAACTGTGGTAGATGGTAAACGCAATGTCACGTCTCGATTACAAAAATCAAAACACCTTCACATATTAAAAAAATATCGTACTTGTAAACCTGATGAAGGCATAAAGCCGAAACATTGGTGTACTGTTTTCAAATATATCATCTTGTGCCATTGTAATCTGTATTCTAATGGTCTAAATAGCTCAGTGTGGTGGATAAGGTCTGTGCTGAGCCTAATTATGATTGGGTAGTGGTCGCTCAACCCGGGAATATCTGAAACTGACAAGTAAAATTGTGAGCTTAGTCGTTGAGAGCAGCATGTTAACGCGCGCCTTGAATGGGGAAGGGGCGAAATCCGCCCACCCCTCCGGTTTTTCGTACATAATGCCAGATTTTATATCGGCCGATGCACGCCATTGTTTGTGTACTTCCTTAGACATGAACGGCGAGTTGCTTAAAGTAAGAAAAACGAAAATAGGGCGAAAATATTTAGAGTCATGGGCCGTTAAAGTAAAATACTTTTCCCAGCGCCCGACCACAAACATCGGCGCTGATGCGGTTCCAGTATATTGGCAAAAGGGAAGCGTTCTTGGCAACACTAGCGACTTGTTTGATGTATATTGTTATTCTGTATTGTTTTCAAGTCATGGTAGGTCACCGAGGTCAAGTCAGGTCAAGTTCATGACAGGTTAATGAAACCAAACTTGGTCAACTGGAATGCTATTATAAATGCAAATGAATGGCATGTGATTGATGCCACTTTGCATGTTTCTCCCTACACATCCTGCACACTACTGTTTGCCATTGTGTACCTAAGCGTTTCCATAAATTATTCATGTACTTCACTCCTTTCTCTGCATAGCCGATTGAGCCAGGTCGCCCAACGGAACACTCGGCCGGGAGGCCCCGTTACGGTAACTGGAGCAGGTACTGACCTGATAAAGTGCTGCTATGTAATTATATAGTACTGTAATTCACCTATGCTATTGTATAAAGTGCTGTAGTTCACAATTAGTAAAGACTAAAGCATCATTGACGCCCATCTTGGAGCATTTAAACACACTCACAGCGATCCATAGCAATGACAAGCCAATTCACGCAAAACGAGAGAAGTTTGATATTTTGACCTCCTTTGACCTTGAAGATATCGACCTAAGGTCATGACATTTACACACAATAGAGTTCACTACCGTACCCATCCACCCGGTAAATTTCGTTGCTCCAGCTTTAATAGGAGCCGAGATCTTAGGGGAGGGGTGGAATCCATATCCAGTGGTCGTAGCTTTCAGAGGCCCTCCAGGGCGCGTGTTAAGTCAATGTAACTGTCCGATCCTCCTAAGGCTGGGTTGTAGGGTGGGCGAGCGGTCCCGGTGCAGTGCTAATAAATATTAAATTGTATTCAGAAATAATCTGGTGAATCTCGCGTCTTTTGGTGTCCGTCTGATAGCTTCCCCGGGAAGGGTGTTTACCGACAGACAGACAGACAGACTTTATTATTGAGGCCATCCACAATTGACTCGTGGCTATTATGACATGGCGTCAAATGGATAAAACAACACAGCACAAAAGGTTAAAACCTCAGAATACAAAAAAAAACAGCAAGTCGAGCAGTCAATCAGTCCGACATGGGCGGCACGTCAAACAGGTACTGCCGTAGGTGGCGACCAAAGATCGACACGGGAAGTTGCGTGAGCTCAGGTGGCAGTGAGTTGTACATATGTGGCGCGCTGGAACTAAAACATCTCTTCCCCATCTCAGTGCGGGACCGGAGGACATGCAAGTTATGGTCTTGACGGGTGGTCCGGTCACGAATCTCCACCATGGTGGTGAGATCTTGAGCCAGTGACTCTGGCTTACCATGAAGACCTTGTGTGTGAGGCGAAGGGTGTGATAACTGGCCAGGTTACTCGCGCTGGGTCCGCCCAGCCTCCTCAGCAGATCAGAAACGTGGTCAAACGTTTTGCGGCCGAAAATTTCCTTTGCCGAGTAGTTTATAATTTTCTGAATGCGAAATAGGTTCTTTTTGGCTCCGTTACCATACACAGAAATGCAATAGCGGATCTGGGAGAAGACCAGAGCATTGACAAGCGCGGAGATGATGGCAGGTGGAAGGTGTCCCCTCAGATGCGACAGACCACCCAGAACTCCAAAACAACGCCGAGTCAATTCTGAGATGTGCGAGCTCCAGCTGAGCGAGCGATCGAAAATAAGACCGATATTTTTACATTCCGAAATGGTGGGTAGATCGTAATCGCGAAATTTCACTGTGATATCCGGTAAGGTACGCAGATTTTGTGGGCTGCCCAACATACATCATCAGCTGTGTCTTCGTTACGTTAATTTTCAGTCCATTTGCTCGAAACAAGATGTCAAGGGAGGCCATAACTGTTTCCATATGAGTGACAACATTTTGAATTTAAGACTTCTTACCACTGACAAAAATTTGGGTGTCGTTGGCGTATTGAACAACCACTGCGCGTTCGGCAAACAGGCTGAAGTTGTTGGCGAAGACACAGTAGAGGAGAGGTCCAAGAGATGATCCTTGAAAAACGCCGATGCTGTTGGGTAACGGGGCAGATTTTTGGACGACACCCAGACTGTCAGTAAGGCTGACACTCTGGGTGTGGTTCTGAAGATAAGCAGAAAACCAGAAAGTATTGATGCTGTGGAGACTTAATTTTGACAGGAGTTTTGAGTGGTCCATCACATCAAAGCACTTGCTCAAATTCAGCAGGCAGAGAAGGGACACCTCTCCATGGTCACATGCGGATAGGATCTGGTCAGATATGGAGGTCAGAGCGGTTTCCGTCGAGTGACGAGGACGGAAGTCGTGCTGAGTTTGGGAGAGGAGGTGGTTATCGGACAGGTAATTGCAGAGTTGATGGTAGACGGCACGCTCTACAATTTTCGCTATGACTGGGACGATGGAGATAGGACGGAAATTGGAAGGGTTACAGGGATCACCGGACTTGAGGATGGAATGGGCGAGGGAGTGCTTCCAAGAATCAGGAACGTCGGATTGGGCAATGCTGAAATTGGCCAAATGCAGGAGCACCTCACCTAACGAGTCGAAGCACACCCTGAACATGTGGATGCTGATGGCGTCCTCGCCACAGGCTGACGAGCCGTTCATCCTGAAGACGACGGCTCGCAGCTCA
The DNA here is from genome assembly GCA_034440575.1 of Imbricaverruca yamaguchii. Classification (NCBI taxonomy): domain Eukaryota; kingdom Metazoa; phylum Arthropoda; class Thecostraca; family Neoverrucidae; genus Imbricaverruca; species Imbricaverruca yamaguchii. The sequence continues at coordinate 43,698 of JAOTOL010000815.1, read as the reverse complement.
GGTAGCGACAACGGCACCATGGTAAACGAACAGGCACCGACACGCGGCAAACGGCAATAGATACTCGGCGTCGCTCCCATACTCCTAACCTCGTCAGCCACGAACGGGCCCACGCGGACAACAAATCGGTTAAGGTCATCAGCTGTCGCGTCGGGCAGCTTACGAATTGCCTGCTTGCCGCCGACAAATGACCTGACATGGCGCCACATTGACCTCCGCGCATCCTCACGGATTCGCCGCTCAACATCGTTCCGGCTATCACACCTAACAATGACATTTTCCGTCAGAAAATGGCTAAATTTAGAACTCCCATCAACCCGATTCTGATCGCCATAGCTCGACAACCAATGAACAGAGCAAATCGAAATCGACACCTCAGTGTTGCCATGACAATTGTCAAGTGCTGGAACATCGATCGGCCCGTTCACCGCACGGTGTCTCGAACGCTAGCGCACCAGCGCACAGGCGTCACCAATTGCGGCTTACGCGAGAAGAATTTTATACCGATAAATATTTGGAGTATGAAAATGAATCGACGTATACGGCTTCGTTTGAACCGGCATAACATGATAACCAATCGACCGATCGACATGAAACTAACAACGCTGTGTGGCGGCGCCAATTGTCATCTTTTGTTCAGCGAAACGAACGGGTCTGCTCTGCAGAAATCGAGTTCCGATGTCACGGTGTCAAGGGTGGGGCGGAGGGAATGGACAGAAGTGGTCACGATTTGGGACCATTTTCAGATATGGCTATATTTTTTAGGACATTAGTTTCATCACACCTCACCACCCCCACCCCCTGTCAATCAGTTGAGTGCGGTAAAATACCTCAGCTGTTTTCAGGCTAACCCTGCCGTACAAGGCATGCAAAATCATCCCATTGCTAACCTTATTGTACAATGCATGGAAAAACGTTCCGTTGTGTTGGGCACGTTCGATCTCCATGAGATCTCGCTAACGAATGGACCAATTTATTTGACGGAAATATCGTTGGGAAGTTTGCATCGTTGTTGCCTTTCTATAGAAGAAAAAGCTCCAATTGTTGGAAATGGCAGATGCAGTGGGGAAAACGTGGCAAATGATGCCAATCTAAGACTTGCTTTGGCTCTGAGACTTAATCTCACATTCTGTCTCAATTACTGCCAATGACGTGCAAGTTCATCGTGCTTTCGATGGAGAGATCGTGAATCCCAATTTAACGCAAAAATCTTCGGCGCATCCAAGGTAACCGACTTTGGGAAGCACTTTTGGACGGGGAAAGTTCGTTTTGTTATAGCCTCAATTTCTATTAGTGCACAGGGGCTATTTTAGTGGCATTATACCAAATGTGTCCCGACAAATAAAAATGCATGTTACAAGTGACGTGACGCTGTGATGCAAGTGACGCCAGGCGCTCAAAAGTAGAATAGCAGCATACATTTGTGTAACCTGGATCCACCCATCAGTGATATCAAGCATGGTTAAAATTCAACGCGTTCACACCCCAGGGCCCACCGTGCTTGCTTACCTTCTATTTACTGTGAAACATTCCCTTCACTTCAGCATACTTAGCATAGATACCTTCCCGTTCAAATCTGGAAACTTGTTATATTATTTCATTTGGGAATTATAAGGAATTGAGCACGGATGTGATGGAGCACACGGGGCTGGCTTTATTATAATGTTGAAAATACACAAAAGCCCCTACATCCCACCTTGGCACAGTCTCTGCCATGTGTGAAGCTTCGTTTTCGTACGTTTTAGCACTTTGAACTGTTCAAATCTGTTTGTTTTTTTAGTTAGTTCATGTCAGGGCACGGAGCATCTCTCACGAAGGTTGAGGGATGCTTTCTACTTTGGAGCCCTATCCAGCGAAAAGTTTCCTCAAACGGGAATCATACGCTGTGATGTGCATTGTATGACGGGTCGAATATCGCTGTTGGTTAGCTCTGCCAAGGTTTGACATTTTTGGGCCTCTGGATATGACGAGACAAATCTAGGGGTTCCCAGATTGTTGCGAAGCTAAGCTCAATTCCGGTGCTCATAGCTTCACCTCAAGCACATTCAGTGCAAGAATAGGTGAGCTCTGGATTTGCCCTGAATAAAAAACAGAACCTGTGGAATCGCTCCCGGCTTTGATATTCGTGCTGGGCTCTGAATACAGTTACCTCCTGCCCACCCTCACTTTGTGAATGCGAATATATAAATTTCCGCATTATCATTGCAGACAGGTAAGCTGCAGCTGAAGCCGATGCCTGCAATCAGAGTACTGGTCTGAGCGACGCGCACATACCAGGCGCGGACATGGCGATTCAACCTCAAATGAAGACCGGCACATTACGGTACGGTTCAACACACAGCACCCACCTCCACCCCTGTCTGTCGTCTTAGGATCCAACCGCTGTAGAACAGCTAGAACAGCACACAGCACCCACCTCCACCCTGCCTGTCGCCTCGAGATCCCACCTCTGTAGAACAGCCAGAACAGCACACAGCACCCACCTCCACCCTGCCTGTCGCCTCGAGATCCCACCTCTGTAGAGCAGCTAGAACAGCACACAGTACCCACCTCCACCCTGCCTGTCGCCTCGAGATCCCACCTCTGTAGAGCAGCTAGAACAGCACACAGTACCCACCTCCACCCTGCCTGTCGCCTCGAGATCCCACCTCTGTAGAACAGCCAGAACAGCACACAGCACCCACCTCCACCCTGCCTGTCGCCTCGAGATCCCACCTCTGTAGAGCAGCTAGAACAGCACACAGTACCCACCTCCACCCTGCCTGTCGCCTCGAGATCCCACCTCTGTAGAACAGCCAGAACAGCACACAGCACCCACATCCACCCCGCCTGTCGCCTCGAGATCCCACCTCTGTAGAGCAGCTAGAACAGCATACAGTACCCACCTCCACCCTGCCTGTCGCCTCGAGATCCCACCGCTGTAGAACAGCCAGAACAACACACTGCACTCACCTCCACCCCGCCTGTCGCCTCGAGATCCCACCTCTGTAGAACAGCCAGAACACACAAGTACCCACCTCCACCCCCTGTCGCCTCGAGATCCCACCTCTGTAGAACAGCCAGAACAGCACACAGCACCCACCTCCACCCTGCCTGTCGCCTCGAGATCCCACCTCTGTAGAACAGCCAGAACAGCACACAGTACCCACCTCCACCCTGCCTGTCGCCTCGAGATCCCACCTCTGTAGAACAGCTAGAACAGCACACAGCACCCACCTCCAGCCAGCTTGTTCTCTTGAGATCCAGGCAGTGGCTACAGTTTCCCACAACTGCACTGCTTCGCAGCATGGCGTACAGCGTCACCATGCAGGAAAAGACGCTGATTTGTGTGCAGTAGCATATGTGGTACCAATGCAGGTGTGTCTAAAATTTCTGCTTGACCAATTCTACATCAAATGGTTGCTGAGCTAGTTTATGTAAACAAAATGAGTGGAGGAAAATTCCCGTACCTTTTCGGATCTGTTATTCATGGGTTAAGGAATATTTAAGATGACGCAGCCGATATTTTTCTATCTAAATTTGAAGCTCTTTTGAAAAGGATCAATATCGTCCCTGTAATCAGTATACTTTGTAGGTAATAATTGTTGGCTCGATTTACAGGTCTTACAAATTTGTGCAATGATTAGGTATGTGAAGAAATTAGGTATTAGAGCACGAGTGCACATTGCGAACTTGTTCAATAATGATGTTTCGGGGTCCCATTTTGCTGCTCAAATGCCCCATATGCATGCATTTGGATCGCCGACAGACCAGACATCCACTCAAATTATCCCACGGTAATTTCAGGTTCCCCATGCCACAAAATCCATGATCTATGCCTTCAACGTTATGCTCGATTTTCTACGCGATACGACCAGCATCTTTTGTGCAAGAGGTAGCCAATTTTCACAAAGTTGAAGTCTTTTTATCATGACTGGTTTCTTTCTAAATCCAAATATTCCACTAACTGATATAAATCCAAGTGTATGTCATAATCATAACAAACTTGTGGATGGGCAACTTCGTACCTTTCACCTGTACGAAACACTTTATTATATCCAATGAGACCTTCGTGACCTGTCTGCTTAGTGCTGGTTTTTTGATAGAGTAATATCATTCATATTTTGGGCATTCGATGTCTGCCCCATGGCTAAGTATTTGATAATTGATATGAAATACTGATATTTGATACCAAATTGATGACATTTGGTCAACGCATACTAGGGGAATTAATGAATTTTCCTTGGAGAGGGGCACTAGTCAGAAGGGACGATACTTCCTCCGAGGTGCGTCACTGTGAACAGTCCCTGGAAAGATGCCTTCTGCTGAAAATCCATAGGATAGGAGATGGAGGTGAGGGTGTATTAGAGGGTAGTGAAGGGACGCCTCTTCCTCTCAGGCGGTGCCTTTGGCTGATAGACCGGTCAGCGAGTGGTGGGGTGTTAGCACTAAAGTCTGTCTATAGAGGGGACCCTTTTCCCGTTCAAAGGAGTCATCATTTCGTTAGGGGATAAGTGAGGTGGTGGGGGGGGGGGAGAAACACATTCTTCCAGTGTCTCTCTCCTGCTTCCGCTCCTGGCGGACACTAATACTTTCCGTGTGGATTTACTCGGCGCGCGTGTTTCACGACACCGCGCACATGCCATGCTATCATATACTGTCAGACACTTCAGTCATCCCAATCACTTTGATTAGGAGACACCCCTGCCAAACATCGATTGCAGGTGTAAGAGGGAGTGATGGTAGAACCGCCACCAAGACAGGCTTGAGACAAGTCACAAAGGGGCTCTGAATAGGGCTTAAGATATAATGAAGAGCAATGTAAAACCAAAAGATCATAACTCGTTACGACATACCATACCATAGTGTTACCATATCGTTCATAAAAAAGCACATTTGTTTAATTTGAAGCAACCTCACAAGTTCCAAAATATGAACAAAAATAAACCAAAACTAACCAAGCCTAACCTTTGTTCTGCTTCAAGGAGGCAGAACATGTGATTAACTTATTTCTTGAATGACCAAACCTGCAATAGTGCTGAATAAAACATGGCAAAAGAAGTTTCCAAGTCGAGAATGCACCAATCACCGCCACGACTCATTGATTAGATGCATATAGAGCTCAAAAGAACTCGGAACAGGCAATTGTTTTATTACGGACCTCAATGATGCACCAAACTGCGCATACTTTCCAGCAAACATTTCGCAAACTCACTTACCACAGCAGTATGCTAATGGCGTGTCATCAAGGATGCAAGCATACAGAGGTGGCAAATTGAAAGAAGACTCTGCTCAGCCTCCCTAATGTACCTATGTGATCTGTAGGCATCATGGAACCTGGAGTGGATTCAGCCATGCAACGGACGAAGCTGTCAGCATAATTCCCATCTGATTATTTTAACACAACACGGTGGCGAATGCTAAACATAAAAGGCACGGTGTCGTGAACGGTATTGGAGGAGTCTTAAAAATGGGAGCTATATGATCAACATGGTCGATGCGCCCTAAAGCCCAAATAACTACCTAACGAGGACTCCTGAAAAATTGGAGGGCTAAAGTAAAAAAATCAACTACATTTCACACAGTACTCCATGGCTTAGGCATATTGATTGAGACACCGTGTGGTTTGCAATTGAGAAGTGCAGTAATGTTGGCAGTAATATGGGTTTGCCAGGCAGTGGACCATTTGCTTCCTCATCACGACCAGTTCTCAATTCCGCCTGCATTCTTGTGATTGACCACACTGCTGATCACCAAATCAGTGTTTGGTGATCAGCCTTTAGTATGTAGTGAACAGTGAGCATGCCATATTATACTGCAGCTACATACGAGCCATCAATGTGTGATAGTCTGGTATTATGTGGAATTCTGTATGTGACAGTCTGGCCACTTGTGTGCATTCGCAGTGAGACCTCACCAGTAATTTGCCGTTTTCTGCGTTTCCAGGCAATGGCTACTGAAGCTGGCACTGGCTGCGTTTGCTGTTTGGGTTGGATATGAAGGTAATGTTGTCATATTTGTGGATAGAAAACTCACAGCTGCAAATGATGATTGTTTTGCTGGATTTGTGTAATTAACATTTATGTTTTAATGCAGATTTACTACCGTTTGCACTGCCCATCTCCAGCTAATATTGAATACACCAGGGTGTGCGTTTGCTATACCTTCTAGCCTTCATGTGTACGGCCAAAGAAGCAGGGGACGAGTAGCCTAGGGGTAAGTTGCTCATCTCACAATCGAAAGGTTGTGGGTTCGAGTCTCACCTGTCGCTACTCTTCTCCCGCGACCAATCTGCGTGAGAGATTGGCGACGCTACATAACTCGACGGTTGATGTGTCGTAAAGCCAATGACCAACCAACTAGGACCAATGAAGCTGAACAACACAGCCGACAATATTTTGCTAGTGAGATATTCTTCATGTCACTCCTACTATTTCTGGATCTATTGTGCAAGTACTGGATCTATTCTGCAAGTGCGATACATTAAACATGCTCTGTCGACCAACAAGCCCTTCGCTTTCTGCCCCGCCTAATGTCACAACCTCCCTGGTCAATAATGACAGACGAAGCGCTATATGACGACCTTGGACAAAGAATCCGATCAATTTGAACAATTTGATCAAGCTGGTGCATCGTAGTCTCTGTATGTATGTCGTTTAAGGACACGGTTGTGCTACGAAATAATCCTATTACAGTTTAGTAAGGTGTGCACCAGAGTACTGTGTTGCAGGTCATTGGCTCACATAAAAACCATCAGGGGAATATTATTATAATAAAATTATGTCTTGTTTGCCATGCGAAAACAACAATGTTGACTTCCATATTCTCTGAATTCACGACACGACTCTGTCTTCTGGTGCAAAATATGACCGGGAACTTTAAATGCAGAGATAGTTGATGCGTATGTACAGCATATAGCGTTTCGTCTGATGTCACATGATTCACTTAGACAACCCAAATATGAAAAGATATATGACTCGCGGTGTACTTCAAAACGAAGTATTCAGCTCCAGAATGGCAACGACTAAATGAGGATTAAAAGACATTCTAGAAAGGGAAATGTACTCTATGCTGTTCAGACCAGCATGAGCACGTCTAGAAGCCTTTACTCAGGAAAGGACGGTCAACTGGTCCTTTGTGGGCACCAAGGATCGCATAACATCCGAGGATTGTAGGCCAAACGTTCCATCACCTGCCGGATGAAACGAGCCCTAGTCGAACCGATTTACAGCGGATGTGCGTCTTCCTCAAACGCCCCTGAAGCTGTGGATGTCGGACTACGCCCGTAGCGTCCACCCCACACGTCTTGACATCGTGCGCTTGTTTCAGTGGGATGGACGAGGCAGCCCAGAATTCTACTGTCGCCGGACGGCGGCAGCGTTGCCGCCAATTCCCCGGCCGTCGACACGTGCACGGCCATGTTCCGACTGACGGAGGCCTGGCCGTTCTGGGACGCGCGGCCCAACCCGCCCGGCACATGCGCCGCCTCCCGACTGAGCCGCCACGCCGCCTCCGCCTGCCTCGAGCGGCTGCGGAGACGGCGCGGCCGGCCGGCCGGCGTCCTCTTCCTCGGCGACTCGCGCGCGCGCATCCTGTTCCAACGGCTGGCCAGCACGCTGTCGCTGCGCGAGCGCGGCCGCACGCCGCAGGAGGTGTTCCCCGACGTGCCCAACGCCAGGGCGCACGTGCGCGGAGAGCCGAAACTCTGCGCCGGCGGCTACCGGTTCAAACAGGGCACGTACACCCGCCTCGACTGCGATCTGGAGTCCACCAACGAAGTCATCAGCGCCAGGTTCCGCTGGTGTCCCTTGGTGGAAGAGCAGTACCTGCAGACGCTGACGTTTTGAATTGGTTTTGGGGGGTGAGAGGGGGTGAAGGGTTTAAAAGGGAGAGGAAAGAAGGGGAAGAGGGGATGAAGGGGGAAGGAAAGGGAGGGAAGGAGGAGAAAGAGGGAGAGAAAGGGGAAGAGAAAGAGGGGGGGGAAGGGGGAGGGGGGGAAAGAAGGAAGGGAGGGAAGGAAAGAAGAGGAGAAAAAAGGGGAGAAAGGGGAAAGAGAAAGAAAAAAAAAGAGGGGGAGGAAAAAAAGGGGGAAAAGGGGGGGGAGGGGGAAAAGGGGGGGGGGGGGGGGGGGGGGGGGAGAGAGGGGGAGAGGGAAAAGAGGGGAAGGGGGAGAGGGGGGGGGGGGAGAGGGGGGAAAGAGGGGGGGGGGGGGGGGGAAAGGGGGAGGGGGGGAGGGAGGGAGGGGGGGGGGGGGGGGGGGGGGGGAGGGGGGGGGGGGGGGGGGGGGGGGGGGGGGGGGGGGGGGGGGGGGGGGGGGGGGGGGGGGGGGGGGGGGGGGGGGGGGGGGGGGGGGGGGGGGGGGGGGGGGGGGGGGGGGGGGGGGGGGGGGGGGGGGGGGGGGGGGGGGGGGGGGGGGGGGGGGGGGGGGGGGGGGGGGGGGGGGGGGGGGGGGGGGGGGGGGGGGGGGGGGGGGGGGGGGGGGGGGGGGGGGGGGGGGGGGGGGGGGGGGGGGGGGGGGGGGGGGGGGGGGGGGGGGGGGGGGGGGGGGGGGGGGGGGGGGGGGGGGGGGGGGGGGGGGGGGGGGGGGGGGGGGGGGGGGGGGGGGGGGGGGGGGGGGGGGGGGGGGGGGGGGGGGGGGGGGGGGGGGGGGGGGGGGGGGGGGGGGGGGGGGGGGGGGGGGGGGGGGGGGGGGGGGGGGGGGGGGGGGGGGGGGGGGGGGGGGGGGGGGGGGGGGGGGGGGGGGGGGGGGGGGGGGGGGGGGGGGGGGGGGGGGGGGGGGGGGGGGGGGGGGGGGGGGGGGGGGGGGGGGGAGGGGAAGGGGGGGGGGGGGGGGGGGGGGGGGGGGGGGGAGAAGAGAGAAAGGGGGAATGAGGGTAGTTTTTTATATAGTTTTTTTTTATTAAATTTGCTTTCGGGTTTTTACCTACTCATCCAGCCCCTCTCGTTTCTCTTAGACACCCACCCCCCTCTCTTCTGTCAGATCCTCACACCCTGTCTCATTAAAATATCTTTATCCGTTAAAGCGTGAGGACTGGTTATTTTTTTTGGAGGTGACCTCACTTGACCTTAACTAACCCGTTTACCCTAGAAGACCGGACTTCAAAATTTTGACATCATACCAAATTGATGTGGGAAAAGGTGTGCCGAATTTCGGCACGCTACCCGCTACGTTCTTTCACTATCTGCGGAAAACGTTAGAGGGGTCGTCAATAACCCCCTCTCGTGACGGCCCCAACGAGACGACTCTCGTTACCCACATCACTTTGGCATATTCTGATCAATTTCGAATTCAGATAATCTATGGTTAAAGAGCTATTAACCCACACCGTCTCGTTGGGAGGGGGGAGGGCAACCCGCACCTAAGTTTTTTTTTATCGCGGGTAGTGAAAGAACGGCACACGGTAGCGCGCTGAAATTCGGCGTGCCTCCTCCCGCATCCATTTGGCATGTTGTGTCAAACTTTTGAGGTCAGATCATATAGGGTCAACGAGTTAGTCAAGGTCAAGTGAGGTCACCACCAGAAAAGTTCAACCAGTCGTCACGCTTTAATGGATTAATATATTGTGCTGAAACTTGAAGCATTTGCTCATCTTTAGGGGCAAAACAAAACGCACGGGAGGATTTTTTAAAATAAATTTTCCCAGTTTTTGATTACTTATTAGTTTTGCATATTTGCTCATTAGAGTTCAAATCGAAGATTCTGGCTAAAGTAAGCATTTTCATCAGAGCAAGTTGACTTCAAGCAACGTCTTTCGGTCTGCTCTACCCAGTAGGAAAACACAAATTAAGGAAAACTTGAAAATAAACATTTTTGAATTTCACAAAATAATTTTGATTTTTGGGTGGGCAAAATGTTTAGGGCCACGGTCGATTTCGCCTACCTTTTCTGATTCATTTTTTTTTCATTCAAATCTCCCACAAAATGAACTCCCCAGAGCCAAAAACTTTTTGGAGAAAATTTGGGGTGGTATCCCTACTCGTCGAGCACTTTCCGACGACACCTCTTTCGGTTTCGTGCGACGCTTAGATCGGAGATTAGAGGGAGGGGATTTCTATCAAACCTCCGAGACGGGGTGTGAGGATATGACCGGGAAGACGGGGAGGGTTACAGGTTAAGTGATGTCACGTCCAAAAATGTCACCTTAATGACGTGCCGCCTGCAACACAGGTGCCGGAAGCGCTCAGTGAAGTCCCCCCTCTGACGCAGGTGCCGGGAGCGGTGTGCTGGACGACCTCGCTGGCTGACTCGCTCTGGTTCTACCACTCGGTGTGTTTGCGCCTCACCGCAGCCGGCCTGCTGGGTGGCCAGCGGGTCAAGTACGAGTGTCTGGACGAAAACCACGAGGGCGTCACGGTGCTCAATGTCAGCGTCGACGTACTGCTCAGCTACCTGTGCCGCGAGACGCACCCGCGCCAGCCGGGCGGCTGCTGTGGCACCAGCGAGTCTCAGCTGGTCTGATGCTGTCGGCATATATGCATCCGTGCATGTATGCATGTATGTACGTATGTATGCATGCATACATATGCATACATGCGTATGCATGCATACCTGCATATGTATGCATACATGCATACATATGCATCCATGTATGCGTGTATACATGCATGCATACATACATGTATGTATGTATGTATGCATGAATGTATGTATGCATGCACGCACGTATTTACCACAGACACATCCACGGACCAGTGCCTATTCTCGTGCGCGTCAAAATGAGTCATGACAAACAGAAATGGGGAATGGGGAAGGGACACATGACATCGCCAAAGATAGGCGATGGGATGTGGGAAGGATGTAAGGCTCGGAGTTTCTGGTTGCTGGGTAAGGTAAGAACACTGCAGCTTGGGGTGTGCCAGCCAGTGCCGGCGCCTTGTTAAACAAACAGCAAAATAGCACGTAGAAATATGCACGGATGGGGAACAAGTGAGCAAATATGTGAATTGCGGTGGAGAAAGGATGATCTCGTGAACTCGGTATTCGTGTTGTGATAAGTGGTTCGTGGACTTCATGTGATAGAAACGGATAATGCGTTGCACCAATGCATAGTCGGCGGTGTGGACGTTCTACTGTTGGTGCTGGTGAGCCTGCGATTTTATCTGCATGCACTTGGCGCGCACTTCTCCTGGCTTCCCCGATGAAAGGTCGAATAAAAACAGCCGCACATTGTTTTTTGTTCTGATCCACACGATATGGAGTATTTGCTACATATAGCAATCCGTTCCCTGACGTTATTTGCGAGAGTAAAATAACTTAATGAGTACTAAAATATATACATAGGCTTATCGGATTAAACAAAACATATATTTGTGTACGACATGCGATGCAAGAAGATGCGCTTGATCCATATATGTAAAACCGATGCAATTTTACCATTTTGGAACATATTGAGGCGTTACGTACAACTAAAAGTAAACAGCTTAGCGGTGGTACATTTGCATGTCAGCAAAGGTCAACCATTTGTAAAACACAACTATGCTTTGAAAATGTCACGATAATGGAAAAACTCAGAGACTTGAAGGTATCCACTCCAGTAGCGCAGATTGAAGACCATGAGGTAATCCAGTAAGCAATCCGGTAAGCAATTCCCGTTAGTAATCCAATGCTTTCATTCATTGTGTTTTCACCAGATCGCATAATTTCCATGCATCGCAATTCCTTCCCTGGTGCTCTTGCGATAATTGAACTTCAGATTCGTTCATTTAATTGTAAGTCCGAAGTGAGTTCCACGACAGGTCGACCAACGCACTTCACTCCATATTTTTATATTAAGACAAGAATTTGCTCACAAGTTTGTCTTTGGCTCTGAACATAGCTGTGCAAATTTCAGCCAGATTTGGTCAACGGTTTTTGAGATATAACCTCCGGCAGTATTTTAGGTGAAATAACGTAGGGCTTGACGATGGATATCTCATGAATAAGAAGAGGAAGTGGAGGCAAAATATATATTTCAGAAGAAAAGGCTGAAGCAATAAACATTCCCGAAATAAAAATATCAGTATTTCCTGTATTTTACCTCGTGACCTTATGATCCCGTGACCTCGTGTCCTCCCGTGACCCCAAGCCCATCGAAATTAACACATTTGACACCGGAAACAAAATGGGAATGATTTCGCTGACCAAAAAAATGCATTGTCATAAAGATTCGATGTGGCCGTCCGCTCTTCACAATTTTTGCGATTTTGCGTTTTTCGGGTAGGACGAATTTCGTGTAAACTCTTCCATTGGAAAGCTACATGAAGTAGAACAATGACATACAGCCATACAGATTGTCATACAGATTGAAAACGTTTTTCTAAGAAAAAACGTTCATACCATTTTCATGTAGATCTTACAGTTTTCCTTGAAAATCATCACGAATGTCAAGGTCTCTTGTTACCGATAGGTCACCTATGGTTTTCCTTATGCGGAGCTACGCAATTGTACTTCTGAACAACACATGTATTGAATAACAAAACAAATGGAAATAACGGAACCCAGCCCTATTGAATCAGGTTATATCACTTATATATTCCATTTGGCGCGGTAGGTGGGTAAATATAACAAACATGAGAATCGCTTTGTGTGATCGATTAACACTCGCACGTCCGGCGGTCCGAGCCAACTTCACATGTCCGGGGGGGGGGGGCAGATGCCTGCCACCTAAGATATCTAGAACTATGCTAGCCAGCGACAAATGGAAAACAGCGTTGGATAGCTGGTGACCGGCTCTATCGAAAGTGTTTCAGTCATTTTTTTCCTCAGGTCAATATTCAGGCCACTGGATCATCATAGGTCAATTTCGACCAGATCGGGTGGGACTCAGATATTGACACATATCTCAGGACCTGTAACAGATGAAACAAACGGCGAACGCTATTCGATAGTCCTTGAAATGTGCTATCGACAATAGGTGGTGTGATTTAAGGTCAGGTCAAACGAAACTATGACCTCAGGTCAAGGTCATGAAGTAGTAGCCTAGGGAGATCATGGAATGTATGAATCGACATGTCTTGGCGATATAAGCACAATGGCGGTAATTTGAGCTTTCTAGCTCAATGCAGTGCGATGCAATGCGCAGAAATGTGCTAGTGATCTCAGGTGACCTCAGATGACGTTGGTAAGGTCACTGAACAAAAATGTCAGCGGTAACATTGAGCATAGCTTCCAACTGCACGCCACAACCGTTGCGAGGTAATTCCGGGGGCAAATATGTTACCAGGAAGTATTTGTATATTTTACCATAACCCTATAATGAGGGAAGCCATGGCCGCGACCTGACATCAGGTCAAGGCTGCGAAAAAAGATATATATATATATATATTACGGTTCCTGATGAGATCACGACGTGTTATAAGTTAGAAATCAAACGCCCAATTATTGTAGAAGTTACGCCACCTAGAACTCCGAGGGACGTTGGGTCACTTCGCCTGACCTGGTGACCTGAACTGAGATGACCCACGGTTAAGATGTACAAGGATATGCGGAAAAGACGAGTGAGCAGCCATGCAGGGTTTGGCCTTGCTAACACGATTACTATGGCGGCAAATTATGAAAAACTACAGGGGGCAGATATCTCTCCCCCGGACGTGCGCGTGTTAAGCGTTGGACATGTATATAATTGTGTGCTGAAGAAAAGGCATTACATCTCTGTGGGCTGCTGATGACTATGTGCTAAACGCAAATAAAAGCCGACGTATTTGTCTCGCGTGTGTCTTTCCTCCCACCCCATCCGTACTTCTTACACATATCCGTACTCCCCATCCGTACTTAGCTCAATACTCTCCAGCATCGTGGCGGGTTCAGGTTCAGAGGGAGATAAAAGCGCATGCATTGACATCTTAGGGATTTGGACTCATGGTATCGACAACCTTAACCACTTCTTCGACTGCCTAAATGCTCACAATACATCCATCCAGTTCACCATTGACAATACGTTCCATACAGGTCAGCTACCGTTCTTAGACACCCTGATCACAGTACACCCTTCGGGCGCATACAGCATATATATATATATATATATAAAAAAAAAATATATATATATATATATATAAATCCATGACTGCGCCCACATCTGCTCATCCGATGAGCACTAAAATAGCTATCATGAATGCGGAAAATAGACGCGCATTGCGTGTTTCATCGGAGAAACAAAATCATAACGTATTTGCCCACCTCTGTCGGCAGAACCAGAGTGAGTTTCTGCCACTACAGTCCCCACAAATTGTAAGTTGGTAAAACAAGTACTCATCATCTGATGTATAGTTCGTTGTTATTTATCATCGTTGTTTGATTGTACACTGTTTAGTACGGTGCTGTAATGTGCAATAATGTGCAATATGTAGATAGTGCTCAACACGTGGACAGTGAAACCACAAGAAGCTTATAGAAATGTTCATGTTTTCCGCGACACTCTACGCGTACCGTGCCAAAAACGCGTGTGTTTGTACTACGATAGGGATTCGACTGCCCGTCAATGCAAATGATGTCTACAAGTCAAATGAAGGCATAATTGTACTTCTTGTCGTGGGGCCAGCATGATCAAATGTTTCCATTGCCAGACCACCAGACATTCGGAAGTAAAATCACGTTGTCGCTCGTAGATAAACCTGTGGATGACCTATCGGTAATACCTTCTGACCGGCGGTCGCGGTCCGCTGTGTCCAAGGTGCCACGCTGCACTGTCAGTGCGGCGCGTAATTATTGCCTGCAGTCCACCTATGCATGAGCGAAGCCCGTGCTTTTGAATCGTACCTTTTACTTACCTTTTTAAGGTACCTTTTCCTTATTTTGGACGTACCTCCCTCCCTTAGTACATATTAGGGGACGAGTCATCAACTGTCCGTCGGAACGGCTCTTCCGCTTCCTACAAGAAAAAAAAGTATTCTGTGATTTATGCCTTTCATTAACTCGCTTTTGGACCTGACACAATGAGGATAGCAGCACGGCATGATGTCATGCGTTCATCGACCCCTACATACAGTCGTCTCGTAGAAACCAAGAAACCATCCGCCACGAAAAGCAAAACGCAGAACGAGCCGCGCAAACTGGACGCGCCTGGTGGAACCGACGCCAAATCGGAAGTCTCCGACCACGCCTGGAGGCAACATAGGCGGCCCAACGACAAGCCAGCCAACCGCTGCACTGCAACGCGGCCATAAATGCGGCTGCAGGCCTGAGGCCAGCGGAGAAGACGCGCCGACGCCATTTTGGCCGCCCAATGGAACTCGACCGCAAATCGCCCGACCAGCCTGCCACCAACTCGCCTCCTCGACTCCAGGTTGGTCCGGCGGTGCCGCCTCCCCCCACACACTCTGCCGATATTTTCAATACGTGTGCACTTGTCCCTCCTAACCCCAACGCCAAACCCACGACCCACCACAATCACCTAACGCGAACACTGACACCACGCTCAGCATACCGACGGATAAGTTCCTCCTCTGTCGCCGGGATGACGGGGAGCCCATGGGCTCCCTTGAACCCTGGACCGTGGAGGAGGAGATCACCCGTCTGACACGACACGCACGCCAGATTCAATCAGGAGCACTTCTCATTCAATCATATAACTCCTACGACGCAGACATACTGACACGCATCACAGACATCACTGACATCACATGCGCGCGATTCGCTACGTCTGCCTCTATGCGGTGTTGCACGGGTTGACGTCATTCGTTGACATTCGGAAATGACGTCGGCTCACCTTGGCGGCGGAGCGGGAAGTCGGGCTCGGGACGCCACGGCGCGCGGCTGTGGTTGCGGCGCCGTCCGGCAATGACCCGGCAATGACCCGGCAATGACCTGGCAGTGACCCGGCTGAAAACGTTGGTGATTGTACTGTCGAATACAGGAATTGAAGTATGAGACGTGGGTCAGCAGTGAGCAGTAATTCGGAGCCAATGCAAGACGGAATTACACATTCATTCATCATTCATTCATGCATTCGTTCATTCATCCATTCCTTCATTCCTTCATGCATGTAATTATCAATCATCCGTTCATTCGAAGTTCACTGTCATTGCTCGGTTTAGGCGATATTAAAGTGACGCAGCCAGGATTTTCTTGAGATGAACTCTACGCCACAAAAATATCGGGAAATCTTCTTCTTTTGAAATATTGGTGCGCAAACCGCAGGTAAAATTTCTGAGGTCGCCTTGTGCAATTCCCAGGATGTGTTCGATGCAGTGTCAATGTTTTGCTGAACGAGTCGTCCCGCCCCCTTTACTGCGCCTCTGCTAGTTCATCCGAATGTAAAGTACAACATATTTCGCCACACCCCATGCTGATGTCAATTAATATGTGACACGATGATGATACCGACGATGATGATACCAAGCGATGCTGCCGACGATTGCAATGTGTGTGTTATTGTTGGCAACTGGAACTTAACAATTAGAAACGCTCATGGGCGGTGGCAGGAAGCACGATGAATGGCAATTACCTGACATTGTGATGCGGTCATTGGATGCACCATAGATGGACAGATGATGCTTGCGTGGGAAATATATTAGCACGCGCCCTGGAGGGGGGAGGGGGGTCGAAATCCGCCCACCCCTTCGGGTTTTCGTAGATAACTCCAAATTTTACCGCCCGATATACGCCATTATTTGTGACCCTGCTCATAGATGACAGGCGCGTTGTTTGAAATCAGAAAAATGAAAATATAACGGACATCTTTCGAGTTATGGTCGCTAAAGTAAACATTTTTTTTCTCAGCGCCAAACCACAAATATCAGCGCTGATGCGCTTCCCGTATATTGGAAAAAAAGAAGTGCTCTTGGCAAAGATAGCGACTTGTTTGATGTACATTGTCATGCTATATTGTCTCAAAGTCGTGTCAAGTCATCCAGGTCAGGTCAGGTCAAGTTCATGGCAGGTTAACACACGCCCTGGAGGGGATGGCGAAATCCGCCCACCCCTCCGATTTTTCGTACATAACTCCATATTGTACTGGCAGATATGAGCCATTTTTCCGTACCTGCTTCTAAATGACCGGCGCATTGTTTATGTGAAGAAACATTAAAATCGGCCGAAAAGTTTTTAAGTTATGGGCCGTTAAAGTGTTTTTAAAAAATTGCAGCGCCAGACCACACAAATCTGCGCTGATGCGCTTCCCGTATATTGGCAAAAGAGAAGTGTTCTTGACAACACTAGCGGCTTGTTTGATGCATATTGTTCTGCTATATGCTTTACAAATCATGTTAGGTAGCCGAGGTTATCATAAAAGGCTAATGGAACCAGGCATGGTCAACTGGAATGTTGTACATGGAAAGGACTGTCATGCGATTGACGTCACTTTGCATGTTACTCCCTACACATCCTACTGTTTGTCATTGTGTGCTTAAGTGTTTCTATACTTTATTCATGTATTTCACTTCTTTCTCTGCAAAGCCGATTGTGCCGAGCCGCCCAACGGAGCAGTCAGGTGGGCAGCCCGGTTCCGGTAACTGGAGCAGGTAATGACCTGATGAAGTGTTCCTATATAGGTGACCTGAGGTCAAATGGCGGATCTGGCACATGCATTACATCATGAGTTATGTCCAAAACTTCATTAATACCGATTTTGGAACATTTAAACACAATCACAGCGATCCATACCAATGTCAAGCCAAGCCACGCAAAACCAGAACATTTTTATATTTGGACCTCATTTGACCGTGAATATATTGACCTAAGGTCAGGAAATTAGCACACAATAGAGTTAACTATCGTGCCCATCCACCCTGCGACTTTCGTTTCTCTAGCCTTAATGGGAGCCGAGATTTGATGGGGGCGGAATCCGCCCTCCCTCCAGTGCGCGTAATTTTCAGAGGCCCTCCAGGGCGCGTGCTAAGATAAGTTTTGATTGTTCATGGATTGTTGTGCCTGTATTCAAAGTTGTGTCGCAATATTGTTAGTGTACTTTATTTATCAGTGTAGTGGAGTCCAAGAAAGATTTGCAGTCGCGTGCCCGGCCTGAGGGGTTGTTTGTATCGGCACCTAAGTTTTCTGGAGAGGGTTCTTTCGGCAGATTTGTGACTGATTTAGACATCTACTATACTTTACACAATTTCGATGATAACATTAAGGCTCGTTTCTTTCCCCTATGCTTGTTCGGGGTGGCACGGGACGCGTATGATTCGCTCCAGGCAGAAAAACTCTACTTGGGGACTGGCTGTCGCTGAGTTGCGAGATCTGTTTGATCGGCCATGGGCACTGGACGCGCACGCTGAACTAAAACGATTATCAGATTCACAAGTCATTGGGCTACAGTCCCTTCCATTTGATGTTCGGTCGCCAGGCACGGCTGCCGGTCGAAGTGGAAATCGATGCGCCGCGATCTTTGAACTCGAACAGAGTGTCATCATATGTGATATATGATGACACTCATGAGTGTCATCATATATATTATATTTGTAAAATGTGTAGATTGTTTAGCCAATATATATTTGGATGGGTAATGTGTATGGAAATACACGTACATGCAAAATGCTGAATGTAAAGCATGGTGTTTTAGATGCGCCAAAAAGGAAAAAGTAATCCAAAGAAAACAACTGGTACTCACTTTTCTGCACCGGAGATTCTCCGAAATCTTCCAAAACAAGCTGAACATTCTGCTCCGCAGTATCAGAATCCCGGTACTCAGAGCTTGTTGTGCCCCCGGAGTGTTCCGGAGTGCTGACATCGTCGCACAGCTCTTCACTGCTGGACGCAAGACTTTCCGGTGCCGTTTCAGCTTCTGGGAGGCTTTTGGGGTCCTTTGTCAGCCTGGTACGGCAGTTGCAGCAGAGCAAAGTTGTCTCTGTGATCCTCGTATCACCGACTTGACTGACAAGTGTTTTGGACGCCGTTCTCAAGCCTCCCCGAGTTCTTGCTTTGTGCCTTGCAAAAGGATCGGCACAAAAGGATGATTAGAACGCTTCATGGTTTGGTTGATTAGACCACACACTTGTCTTCACAGCACCTACTACTACGACCTGTCCTTCACCTCGCACTCCTACGAACTGTCCTTGCGAACTGTCTAGTTTCACAGACTCACCCCCTGAGTAAACACGCATACTGCGCAATACGCGCGGGGGCCAGGGTGGAGGTGGCAGTCACGTCTCCCATATCATCCTCCCGGGACGCGCATCTCCTTTGTTGACATCCCACGCTCGGCTCCCCCTTCCCCTCCCCCTCCCCCCGGCAGGCGTATCGCGAGGCAGCGGCAGCGCGCGCGCCGGTCCGGTGAGCGCAGCGCCCGCATTCACCGCATTTGATTCGTCTTTCCAAGTCGATAACCACTTTTTGATTTATGTTTCTAGGGTAAAAAACTACGCTCTTTCATATGAAAGTGAGAAAATATACGATATCGGAGGGGAAAATGTTTATTTCTTTTCAATTTTGTATTTGGCTAGATTCGGCAAAAATTACGTAATGAAAGTTTAAATGGTGGCATAGTCATATTCTTCAATGTTTTGTCTTCATTTTGACGTATAAATTTGTTCAGTTACTGAAAAATGACTCAGAGAAAATCAGCGCCAAAGATAGTCATGTCAGTGCAAAATGTAAAAATTATAGTTCATAACTAGAAGACGGTAAACCTAAGAGACTTCAAAATGGCACAGGCGTGTTCAGCGATGCTGATAATCCTATAGAACCATTTTCATCAAAATCTGAGGTGTGAGGGTGCAGGTCACATGTCGATTTGTCGTGGAATGCCCCTCATATGTCATCATATGTGATAGTCTCTGCCGAGGTCTGTGTGCAGGCCTACCGAGAGGAAATACACTTGTCTAGTGCGAGCCACGTGAGAAATCGGAAACTTCACGAAATGAAGCTCAACAGCTTTAGTTACCAACCAGGGGACCAGGTAATGTATCGTAACGTAGTGAAGCGAGGCGAGTACTATAATTTCGTACGACCGTGGAAGCCTGCGACTATTATAGTTAAGCAGGGATAATTTAATTACAGAGTTAGACGGGAAGACGGGGAAAATGTTGTCGGTACATCACAACAGGCTGAAGCAGCGCCAGT
This sequence comes from Imbricaverruca yamaguchii, assembly GCA_034440575.1. Taxonomy (NCBI): domain Eukaryota; kingdom Metazoa; phylum Arthropoda; class Thecostraca; family Neoverrucidae; genus Imbricaverruca; species Imbricaverruca yamaguchii. Next base: position 23,744 of record JAOTOL010000815.1, on the reverse strand, counting down.
CATCCAGTCTCAATGACTCCACCACTCCTTGTGTATCGCAACGTAGCACGGAGCCCCGCCCCATGACTTCCGATTCTACCGCGTCCGCTCTCCCTGACCCGGTACCCGGGTGCGCGCCTAGGCCAGCCGAGCGACGAGCCGGCCGGCGACCGTCGCTGCCGACGACCGGCGCCGCGGCGAGCGAGCCGGCCTGCCGAAACCCCGATGTGTGACGTGACGTCAACCAGCCAGCCGTCATCTCAGGGGCCCTCTTTATCGACCCAGGGCCTGTTCCGGAAAGCCCGACCTGGCCGAGTTATAAGTTCACTTCAGGATAATCTTTACATATATGGTTTACGCTCTCCAAACGAACATTTGTAGCAAAAATGTTGCATTTTGCATGCCAAGCAAGAACAGGACCATCCATCGTGTCGATTTTAATAAGTAAATTTTCACGCACATTTAGGTCACCGGAGGTCGCGTGACCGGAGGTCATGGGGCGACTTTTCAATGATTTATCAAACATAAATACCGGAATTGGATTCCTTGAAACTTCGCCAGTTCAAAAATATCTGTACATTAAAAATAGATATTTAACATAGCTTAACCTTGAACTTTTCATTTAATCTCGAAAGACAAATGGGATAAAGTTTGCGCTCTCAAAATTAGGATTTATAGAAAAACTCAATTTCATTTGCTATAAATCGAACAAAAATATGGTTCTTCCATTCTTTCGATAAAAACTGCCAAAATATCACTGGCATCGAGGTCGCCGGAGGCCACGTGACTTGTCTTCATGGGGAAACACTTTTACTGCTCATTACATTTTAAAAGTATTGTCAGAATTGAATTTCTTGAATCTTTTTTTCAAGCTAAAAATGTCTGGATGTTTATATTTTGACTAATAATCAACTTTGCTATCTGCCACCGAACATAACCTTGCAGCGTGGTCTTCCAGGAATTCCTGAACCGTTGACTTGATAGAAGTAAAATGTTTACGGGTGGATTCATGGCATAATATGACTTTGTACACCAATTTGTCCCAACATCTGACTACGCATTGACTGCAGTCATGCAGCACCTGGACAATCATCCCTTTGCCTAGTTGATTCATCGTGGAACGAGCCATGTGTAGAACACGCTTTGATGTGTTATTATATCGCATAATAAACACGTAACATTTACATACAATTGATGTCTATGTTTCGCCGAACATTCCCGAAGATGATTATTATGCTCCTATAAAATCCATATTTCATAGTTATTAATAAATAATATGGTCGGCGGAGAATAAGCAGCATTGATATTATCACCATATGTGAAAAAAAATATAATAGAATAGCGATCACGATAAGCGAGATTAATGCAATTAACGTTCTCATCCGTGCAATTTTGTTGACAGTCTTCCCGAAGAAAATAATACTTTCATCCACTGCTTTACTACCAGACGTTGGCGGTATGATATTATCACCGTTTGCCTACCTCTGTTCAGTGTCAACATTACTTACTTAGTTCTGACGTCAGTCTTTGACATTCTGTGGTGTCAATCCCGTCTTCTTGTCAGCCGCATGATTTGTGGCCCAGCTACAAGCTGATTCCGCCCGTGCATGATAATTCTGCCGTTTGTTGCGCCACCTATATCCACACCTGGCGCCATCTATCCGAACAATCTGAATATATCAGCCCTCATATGCTCTGTTTCGATGGATCAAGGGGTGTGACACGATGCTGCCTTATGAGGGTTTTGTGTACCTGTTTACCTGTTTTTGTGTTGAGTTTGTGTACCTGTTTACACGATATCCGGTAACATGATGCTGGCTTATGAGGGAGGGTAGCATAGTAGAACTGATGTAGGAAGAAGTAGAAACACAAGCATCTATAAGCGCTAACCGTCGTCCTCGTGTGGAATTTGTCACCTTCATCATCGCCAGCGAAGTGGTTCGAGCTAGATCCCTTAGCGTTTCCAAATGAAACAAGCTAAAGGACAAATACAAACCGGTGGATTTCGGATGGAACTAGAGCTCCCGATTGACACCCCGTTTTTGCACATGGGGGTGATGGGTGAGCATCGAGGTCAGGTTAAAAGTCGCATGTCCGCAAAACTAGAAGCTCTCGGTGCTTCACGTGTAATCGTCTGTGATTTGCGTGTGATGACATACTTCAAGCTTAATTAAATGCATAGCTCACGTGTCAGGGGGCCGACCCCACCTTTAATATCGAGATAGAACGTTAGTTACAACTGTTGCTTCCGCCCACCCCAGGATTATAATGGACAGTTAATTTTGATCCATAATTTTAACAATACTACATAGTCAAGCTAAAGCGGTCATCCTAGGTAAATTTAGTTCAATGACCTTAAATGCCCTTTCCATGGTACAGAACATCTAAATATAATGCAGTTATCTATTAGTCTGAGCCACAAAAAAATGCAGTCGCTTTAACACGCGCCCTGGAGGGGGAGGGGCGAAATCCGCCCACCCCTCCGGTTTTTCGTAGATAACTCAAGATTTTACCGGCCGACATACGCCATTGTTTGTGTACCTGCTTAGAAATGACCGGCGCGTTGGTTAAAGTAAGAAAAACGAAAATTGACATACTTTTTTTGGAGTTACAGGTTAAATTAAAAACACAAATTATCAGCGCCACACCACAAATATCGGCGCTGATGCGCTTCCCGTATATTGGCAAAAGGGAAGTGTTCTTGACAACATTAGCGACTTGTTTGATGCATATTGTTATGATATATAGCTTAAGTCATGTTAGGTCGCCGAGGTCAAGTCAAGTCAGGTCATGTTCATGACAGGCTAATGGAACCAAACTTGCTCAAATGGAATGTTGTCATAAATGCAAATGACTGCCATGCGATTGATGTCACTTTGCACGTTACTCCCTACACATCCGGAAATTTACTGTTTGTCATTGGGTTCCTAAGCGTTTCCATATTTTATTCATGCATTTCACTCCTTGCTTTGCGAAACCGATTGTGCCGAGCCGCCCAACGGAGCAGTCAGGTGGGCAGCCCGGTTCCGGAAATTATAGCAAGTAATGACCTGATAAAGTGTTCCTATATAGGTGACCTGAGGTCAAATGGCGGATCTGGCACATGCATTACATCATTAGTAATGTCCAAAATATCATTAATACCAGTTTTAGAACATTTAAACACAATCACAGCGATCCATACCAATGACAAGCCAAGCCACGCAAAACCAGAACATTTATCTATTTTGACCTCATTTGACCTTGAAGATATTGACTTTAGGTCATGCAATTTCCACACGATGGAGGTAACTATCATGCGCATCCACCGTGCGAATTTCGTTGCTCTAGCCTTAATAGGAGCCGAGATCTTAGGGGGCGGAATCCGCCCCCTCCCCAATGCGCGTAATTTTCAGAGGCCCTCCATGGCCTGTGTTAAGCTACAATGCCATGTGAAGAGGTAATGATCTTCGATTTCGGTGGTCGGAGATATGGAAAAATGGTCCGTTATGATGTTATAGTTCCGCAACCTGACATGACATCACAAAAGCACCGAAAGCTCTGAAAAAAATACGCCCCAGGTGGAACTGAAGTTTCACTGGACTCCGTTGAATAGTTCAGAAAACCATCCATGAAGGACCTCAGGCAGATTGCATCACACCGCGGCACACGTACCCGTACTCCCCGGTACCTCTGCCCGACGGCACACCGCGGCACACGTATCCTCGCTACATCGTACGTTTGGCCAGCGGACCACCGTGATGCGCGTATCGGGATCACTCGCTGAAGGAGGGGCATGTCGGTCTCCGCCACTACCTCGGCGAATCATATGGCGTCCGCTCTGGTCCGGGGACGCCAAAAAAAGAGGGAAAGTCCGCTCCGGCTTGCCTGCGGCCTACCCCACATACTCGACTTTTGGACGGGTCTGCCGTGAGCTGGGCGTCCCGCTAGCTGCCGCCATGTGTCGTCTCCACCGCCAAGCTGGAGGTGCTGGGAGTCCAGCTGGACAGCTGGAGCTGCAGCTGCCGCCACGGCGCTGGCGCCGCCGGCCCGCGCGGTCGTCAGCCTCTTGATGCAGCTGGCCGAGCTGCTCAGCCACCAGCTGAGCACATCCGGCTAGCCAGCGGAGCACCCAGCTGCTGTCGGTGGTGAGCACACAGGTCCGGGTCAGCAGCTGTGCACCGCCAGGACGCGCGTTCAGCCGGCGCCTGCTGGGTCTCGACTACACCGCGTCTCGGTTTCTGCACCGGGTCTGGACTGCACCGCGTCTCGACTACATCGCGTCTCGGCTGCACCGGGTCTCGGCTGCACCGGGTCTCGACTGCACCGAGTCTCGACTGCACCGGGTCTCGACTGCACCGAGTCTCGACTGCACCGGGTCTCGACTGCACCGGGTCTCGACTGCACCGGGTCTCGACTGCACCGGGTCTCGACTGCACCGGGTCTCGACTGCACCGGGTCTCGGCTACACCGGGTCTCGACTGCACCGGGTCTCGACTGCACCGGGTCTCGACTGCACCGGGTCTCGACTGCATCGCGTCTAGACTGCACCGCGTCTAGACTGCACCGCGTCTAGACTGCACCGTGTCTCGACTGCACCGTGTCTCGACTGCACCGTGTCTCGACTGCACCGTGTCTCGACTGCACCGAGTCTCGACTGCACCGAGTCTCGACTGCACCGAGTCTCGACTGCACCGAGTCTCGACCGCACCGCGTCTCGACTGCACCGTGTCTCGACTGCACCGTGTCTCGACTGCACCGTGTCTCGACTGTACCGCGTCTCGACTGCACCCAGGCCGTGCACGCCAGGCTGCACTGACGGCGAGTCTTTCCGCCCTGCTGGAACAGCACGTTCTCGCTCGCCGCTGCCGCCGTCCAGCGTCGGCCAGACGTGGTCCTGCACAGTGCGCGTGTCGCACCTGGGAGCGTGGGTAATATTAATGCTCCCCTCCCAAAGTTTGTCTCGACTCGTGCGATATGTAGCTTTCCAAGTTCTCTCGTGCAACGAGATGCGACGCCGCGGTTGTATGTGGTCTTTCTGTACGGTGCGGTAGCGTGGCCAGGAGGCGAAGGGACAGCCGTCCCCCCTACTGGGTCAGAGGGGTCCGAGCTTTTGAAAGGGTGACTTCGGCCTGACGGATGATATGCTAGTTTGCTGAAGAGAGCCCTTGATACGATGGAGAGAGCTCCTGAATGCCTGAGAGGATCCTGGGCCGTCGGGGTGGCCCCTATCCGATGCGAAGGGACCTTGCGACCAAAACCGCACAAAGACCACTGGCGTGATGGACCGAACCCAAACTGCTGAAGGAAGACCCTCATGCCTGACAAAGGAGGCAAGGAGGCCCTGGGTGACTAAGGAGGATCCATGAGCCGACGGGAGGAACTCTAGTCTAGGGAGAACCCCGGACCGCCGGAGATGGCCCAGAATCGGCTACGCTCCAATCGTGTGTAGCTGTCGATAGAAGTCGCTGGAATCGTAATAAAATAGCGCTGTGCGCATAAGAAGCCAGCACACTGTGCACGGTCTCAAATCCGCCACCTATCTGCCCCCCAGTTGACCAAGAAAGATACTTATATTGCGGAATGAACGGTGAATGGTCGCAGTTCATACTTCTGCCGATAGAGGGGAGTGGTGGCGCTGCGGGCGACACACCTTCCGGAACTCTGCGTCATGGCAGGCACAATTTTCAAGTTAGGGAAGTGAAAATTAGCACAACGGTGGATGAAAAACTATACAATGCAATGAAATAAATATTTATTTCCTATCTAATGATTTAAATTCCTGAAATCGGGCTTGATCCCGCAAGTTGGTAGAAAAACGTCATTTCGGCCTCAGAAAGCCCTGAGGCGCGGCGGTTTCCCGGCCTCAGATTGCTCTAAAACTTTGCAGATCGTCTTTTTAGAACAAAACGCAAGTTTTAAGACTTTAACAACAAAAATTTTGGAAATCACTCCACCCTAATGTTCACTTCGTAAGCTTGAATGAGCGAAATGCTAGGATTGTGGCCCGACTGTCTACTTTGATGTTTGATTTGCCCTTCAGAAAGCTGCCACACCGAAACGTTGGGTATCTATAAAGTAACAGTTGGAGATAAAATGAAGCACTACATATAACAACTATACTATACGAATCCAAGTTCTATCTGCTGAATAATATTACAGTGGCGTAATGACGGATTCATGGGTCACCACTGAAGTATGGCGGGATGTTCCGAATATGGAAACAGACACCGTTGAGAAAGTCCACTATTTTTCTGAGCCATCCGAGTATAGTGAGAGCGGCTAAAGACTATGAAGTATTCTGCTGAAAGGCAAATGACGTGACAATGAGGCATACCGAAGATAAAAACGTCATGTTTCATAAGTAGCAGTTTTCAATCACACGCTGTTTTTTATTTCTTCCTCTCCAATTGAAACTCAGGTAGCCCTCCAAGCCAATTTTATATGACACTAAACGGTGTTGTGAAAATAATCTTGATGTCAACTTCTAAAAAAAGAACGCCGCACGGGATGGAAGGTCGAGTACAAAGAACTTTTTAGAACGGGGCGGTAAAAATCAATCTACAGCGCAATTTTAATTAGCTGTTGCTCTTACTATCAGATGCTTAACTTCAATAAATGGGCTACATAAGCAGCCTAACACTACACTGTTTAGGTTCTTAATTACAAAAGCCATGAAATATACATATGGCACGCAGGAATGAACGACATATTGCGGAATGCAATTGAAAACGTAATATGAGTAAAACGACGTAATGGACGATGCCGAGCGACAGCGCGAATAACAATTTTCCACATTGCTATTGTGCATTCTAGAGCAGGCCACGTAACACGCAATTATCTTTTGATGGTATGATCAAGGAAATGTGCGTTTCATTATCCAGCCAATGTATTTGGCAGATAATAGCGAGTTAGCTTTCCATCCTTATATTCAGTTCCGGTGTGAGGAAAAATAATTATACCACAAGAAGTACACAATATCAGCTAGGCTGTGTGTGGTTTACAATATATAAGCCATGAATGACTTAAATATCATGCTTAAACCAATCGCCTCCTGCTCGTGATCGACATAAAATGCTCCACTCACGATCGGTATGTTAGTTGCCTCACGTGCCAGTTATCACGTGAGTTTTATGTGATTTCCAATTTAACCGTCCGTGCAGTTGTGGGGGATGAATAACAAATGGACTGGCTCTATGTGTTAGCACTTATGCACTGTGTATCATAAAGGTTATTGCTGTCCAGCTTTGTATAATATAAGCCATTGCACGGTACGATTAAAACCAAACGTGATATTAATGCATTCTGTTAAACCACGATTTTGCAAACCTACGCGATCCAAGAGCAATCGTACTTTCTGGCATGGGATAAGCCAACTTTGATCCGTGTAGAATGGCTGCAATGTGTAGTGATTAATTTTATATCCAAATGTCACTTGATAAATACCAGACGTTTCGGTGTGGCACCTCTCTGAAGAGCAAATAAAACATCAAAGTAGACGGTCTGATCGCAATCCTAGTAGTCCGCTGATTCAGGTTTACGAATTTAACATCTGCTTTCATTGGAACGTTCTTTTTTCAGAAAGGTGCATCATCGAATCGTTGCACATTTGGCAATCAACATTTAAATTTGACATGCAATATCACATATAACATCCATCATATGTTTGCTACACTGTTACATGCAACAAATAACATTCGGTATTTCATTCCATGTTAACCGATTTTGTATACTTGTATGATATCGCGCTAAGTCGAATCCTCCCTCTATCGATGTGTGAATTCTCACACAACGTCCTGTTGGCTGTTCGATGTGGACTATGACTCAATGCATTGATGAGTGCAATGTGTTGACCTTTTACAAGTAATTGATGCTAGTGCATATAAACCTACACATACGCACACCTACACACCAACACATGCATACACGCACACCCTTACGTGTAAAGCGTGCAAAGCGAGGACCGACTCGTCACCGACTATCGAGGACCATGTGAAGGGACCAGCTGATAAGGCTCAGACTTGGAATGGTAATAGTCGTGCATGTCTAGTCATGCTCTGTCTATTGGGTTGTGAAGAACAACATGACAGGCCATCAGAGTGAAACTGAATACCGAGGACCGATTCCGCACGGGCGCAATCAGGGGGGACAACTGCGGGCGTGAGCTCCTTTCCTCGCTCAAAGCGTTTTATTTTTCAAGTGAAGGCGCCTCCCAAAGTAGAAAAGGCATCTCATCCAGAGAAATGGTGCCCCATCCGGATAAATGGCGAGCCTCCAGAAAGTGAATATTCCAATAATCAAATTCCATTAATCCGCCCCTGCCGGTGTGTGAACTGTACGAACGTGCTGTTAATGCCGAGGAGCGTGTGTGAAGGGTTCCTACCATCCACCACATGCGAGGACCGCTTTTTACCCACCTGTATGTGCATGTGCATGTGCATGTGTATGTGTATGTGCATCTGTATGTGCATTTGTATGTGTCATTGTCAACATTGTCAGTAGCAGCACATTAAACATCTTTAAAAACAGCATAGACAATCATTATAAGAATAGAGGGCTTGCTTTTCAGTATCACAGGGAGGGCTGATTGACAAATTTAGTGGACAACTGGTTCAGTGTACAGAGTGCAACCAAGAAGGGCCCTTGTGGCTCATAGTTGCACTAATCGTTTATGTCTTTATGTCTTTATGATATTGAGTTAGCTATCACATGAAGTAGCGAAGGTGGCTATGGGCAAACAAATTAGCAAGTATAAAAGTGCTTAAGGGTTGCAAAAGTTGTCCTTTTCTCACAATGTGGTCATTTGATGCATCAGTTGTGTAACATTTGTGAGTAATTGACAACAACTAATTAACATTTAATTGCCCTAATTAACCCCTAATTAACAACTAATTGTGTATCCCTGTATGTTGCATCTTGAATTTGGTCAGAGTTTAGTCTCTTGCAGGCATAGCAACAGGGCAGTGCCGATTTAAAACTACCTGTATTTTCTGCGTACACTTTCTAAAACCTCTGCAGTTCCATTGTAAAATAGCTCGCATGGGAGCTTGTTTGCGTTACTTACTACGGTGAGGGGATCGCTTTGAAGCGATGCACTCATAGATGTAATAAACTAAGACTAGTGGGATGACTAGGACCAGTTCAAATAAAAGAAAACTAGTATTAAATATCTGGTTCCATCCTCCTTCAAAGAGTGGGCGCCACCGTTGACTCTGGAGGCGGAGGGTCGCCTCTTTGGTCCCAGGGACTGGGTTCTGGGGCGGAAACGTGGTGAAACATCCCCCGGTGGAGAGCTCGACAGTGGCAAGCCTCTTTTGGGGGCCCAGCCGGGGCGGGGCCGGAGGAGGGCCCATTTCTTTAACAGACCGACATGGCCCCCTCCACCCTCCGGCGCGGAAGTGGGGTGGCTGGCCTTGAGGGTGGGGCCAGACAGCTACTTGGCGGTCCCTTTACTCGGGTACATCCCTTACCGGGCGTGCCTTTCGGCTTCTTGGTAATGAAATCTCAGATCTGGATAGGTCGGTTGGAGTTGTTTGACGGCGATGGAGGTGCGGAAGTAGATGTTGAGAGTATGGGGTTGGCGTGGCTCACGGGAAATGTTGAGGATTCAGGAAGGTATGATGTGAAAAGTACGGGTTTGGAGGTGGTGCTGGTACTTGAAGGTGGTTGTTGGAGGGCGGACAGGAAGTAAAGGCGGGGATTTCAAGGTTAAGTATTGAGGTAGATGGGGAGGAACAGAGTTTCGGTGGAGAGGACCGGGCAGGTCTTAAACCTTTGGATCAGGGTCCACTCGCCATCCTGAGTGGTTGATCTGGAAGGGCCCTCTGGTGGCTCAGCGCAAGCAAGGTGGTGGGTGGGATTTCGGCCGCATCGTTATTTTGGGTTGGGCACCTCTGCCCCGCTGGCGAAGAAGGGGGCCATGCAACTCCAAATGCTTGTAGTAGAGCTACAAGAAGAGCCATTAATACCGTAGCACTACCGTGGTTATGCTGCTGTCAGTGACTAGATGCTTTACTCGATCGAGGTAGTGCTGCTGCCTTTGCAGCGTAAGAAACTGTTGGATGCGAGCTATTATACATGTATCGTGCTTCACGGAACGAAATGCTAAATTTCAGCGATGTAGTGAAGTATCCCGTTGGCAGCGTGATAGTCTATGAGGCTCGCGTAGCGATAACGCCCGTTCAAAGAATGACTGTACGTTCGACTTTATATTCAACGGTTAACGCGAACGAGGGGCGAAAGGTGAGATGTGTCGCCAGCAATTTAGGCATTGCGTGGGATGAAATGTACGACCCTCAATATACCAAGAGGTGCTGAGTTTACATAAAAAATAACGTTGGAGTGACGATGGCCCCTGGCCGAAACGTTGAGTAATATAGCACAATCCCTAACGTTATTTCTTGTGTAAACTCAAAACCTCCTGGTATATTGAGGGTCGTACATTTCATCTCACGCAATGTCCAAAACCCAGGAGCACTTCAGAGCCATTCTTCGTTGCATTAGACAGCAACTTGGTACCTTCTGTCCCTGTTATTCAATTTGGTACCTTCTGTTCACTCGTGGTGTCCCCAGCGGCCGGGGCCACACCCGGTACACCAGTCAGTACACCAGTCGGTAGCTCGACGGCTTGGTCGAGCGGGGTCCCGGACTACCTTGCGGACCGTACCTTTCAAAGGGCAGCGGCGTACGGAGCTTCCGTATCCTCCGGTAGAGGCCCACTTGTACTCATCAGAGGCCACTTGGGAGAACAAGCTCCTCCCGAGTGGTCTCAGATGGGGGAAGCCGGACCACTCCACAAGGTACTCTTCGTCGCGGATACCGCGCCTCCGGGCGAGAACTCGCGAGATCTCGAACTCCATCTTGGTGTGACAAGAATTGGGTGTGGTCTGGTCGACGTCCTGTGGCAGTCTGGCGTGCTCGTCAGGTCAGGTCAGGTTCTCGGCTCGGGTGACCTCCGGTCGTGATCGAACAATGAGGACGGCTTCACCGGGTATCTCGGGGGAGGGGGAATGAGGTCAGAGGAGTGGACGTCGGGAACAGAGCTTTGTTTGCGTTTCACAATCCAACACATGACGCCTGTCGCGGAATCACAATTGCTGCCGATATTACTAATGTAGAGTGACCCAGTCTAGCGTGGTATCCAAGGTCTCGAATAGTTTGTAGCCGGAGTTTCAGTTGGGGGATTGGGATATCGAGGTCGGGTAGGCTAAACAGGACATCTGTCCCAGGGTTATGTTCAAGGTTGGGTAATTGTCCGGAAAGTTTGTTCAGTCAGCTCGGCCAGACGGGTCAGCTGCTTACATAATGATTTGACATGGTTAATGTCTGGGCGGGACGTCTTGGTTTTGACGGTGGGGGACTATGGAGTACTTTGAAAGGAAGGAACAGCCGTTTCTCAAATGCACCAATTGTGCATGTTTTGTAGTGGCGAAGTCAGGTGTCATTTCCGCAAACTAATCGAATCTCTATCAATGTTCCAGTAATTATTAGCCAAGTATTGTACTTCTAGTACCCCTGGTTGGTTATTGGTTTTACGACACATAAACCGTTCAGTCATGTAGCGCCGCCAATCTCACGCCGATTGGTCGCGGGCGAAGAGTAGCGACAGGCGAGACCCAAACCCACAACTTTTCGATTGCGAGACTAGCAACTTACCCCTAGGCTGCTCGTTCCCTCTATTGCCCTCGGGGTAACTTTTCCGAGACATGTGTTTTGCACAGAGTGTTAATTTCGACAGAGATACGAAAGCATAGCGACTTAACAGGATAACGTAGTAGCAGTGGATTTCTCAGAGGTGTGAAAGTGGCAAAATGGCAACTTGTTTTAAGCAGATACGTATGTCCATTTCGATTTCAAGATGCCGGGTATTGTCTTTGCTAACAGCAAGGTACGCTACCTTGCCAATGTCGATTTTTGCTTCTAGAGAAAAGTTATGGCTGGGCATGTTCGTGCTGAAAATCTCGAACACTTCGAACTGGTCAGGGATGGTCACTATCGGAATGGTCAACAATACGTGAGGATCGGCTCTCACCGCCATGAAGGAGGTATGTATCAGCTGATAGTTATTTATCTAAGTCGTCAGGATAAGGTAGGGCTTTTGCACTGGGTAGAGTGTTTGATGTATGACAGGTCACGAAGCTGTGCAGGTTTGACAAGAGATCGGTATGAGATGCCATGAGCCAGAAGTAAAGTTTCTAGCACAATTGGTCCACTGGAAGTAAACGGGACTACATTGGGTGAGGATAGTGGGATGGTTGAAGAGCTGAGCAAGCAGTTCCAATCAGTGTTTACATTGGAAGATATGACCAATCTGCCGACCGTACACCATAGTTCAGTGACATGGGATCTGACAAATGATATTGATTTCATTGATAGTGATGTTGTTTACAATCATATCAGGGAAATAAAGCCAAATAAGGCAGCAGGACCTGATGAAATTTATGCTAGGGTGTTGCGGGAAACTGAAAAGGAGCTGGCATTTCCACTTAGTATAATAATTTGTAGATCAGTTTCACATAATGAAATTCCAACCGATTGGAAAAGGGCAAATGTAGTTCCTATTTTCAAGAAAGGAGAAAGAGGGAAAGTTGAAAACTATAGGCCAATAAGTCTCGCATCCCTAGTTTGCAAGGTACTCGAATCAATTATCAAGGATAGAATAGTTAGTTAACTGGAAGGTAGCAGATTGATTCAAGATACTCAACATGGGTTTAGAAAAGGACGATCGTGTTTCACAAACCTCTTGGACTTTTTGAACTTCGCCACAGAACAATTTGATCAGGGAAATCAGGTTGATGTAGCATATCTTGACTTTAGTAAGGCCTTTGACAAGGTACCCCATAAACGGTTAATGATACAGCTTCAGTCCCATGGTATTGCAGGTAGCATCTTAAAATGGATAGAGTTGTGGCTTTCAGATAGACAGCAAAGAGTGATGCTAAATGGTACAAAGTCATCATGGCAAAATGTTCTTAGTGGAGTCCCCCAGGGGTCAGTACTAGGGCCATTACTGTTCATTATATTTGTAAATAACATTGAAAGTGGCCTAAGCAGTAACGTTTTGAAATTTGCGGATGATTTGAAGGTCTTTAGGGCAATAACAGGTCAGGATGAGCATATCTCGCTGCAAAAAGACTTAGACGAACTTGTGAAGTGGTCCGAAGAATGGCAAATGAAATTTAACTTTGATAAGTGCAAAATCATGCATGTAGGTAAGCAGCATATGAAGGCTCCATACTTGATGGGTGGCCAAGTGCTATCAGTGACTCAACAGGAGAAGGATTTAGGTGTTATTCTAAACACAAAACTGGGGGCATCAGAACAGACCAAGGAAGCCAGGAAGAAGGCACTGAGAATGCTCGGGGCAATAAATAGGAATGTATCATACAGAAGTGAGGAAGTGATCAGGAAGCTTTACTGTGCATACGTCAGGCCACATTTGGAATATTGCATCCAAGCTTGGTCTCCTAGCTATGAAAAAGATTGTTGGCTTTTAGAGAGAGTACAAAAGAGGGCTACAAAAATGGTTAATGGCATAAGCAACCTGGCATATGAGGAAAGATTGAAGAAATTGAATATGTTTTCACTTAGATATTGAAGGCTGAGAGGAGATATCATCGAGGTCTTTAAATTTGTCAATGGTCTGGAGAGGGGATACCTTGGGGAAATGTTTGAATTTAACAGAAATGATGCAATTAGAAGTCATAAATTCAAAATTAAAGTTAACCACAGAAGAACAAGGTTAAGGCAAACTTTCTTCACCAACAGGGTAGTGGAACACCGGAACCAGCTGCCAGAAAACATCGTCAGTAGCAGCACATTGAACATCTTTAAAAACAGCATAGACAATCATTATAAGAATAGAGGGCTTGCTTTTCAGTATTACAGGGAGGGCTGATTGACAGATTTGGTGGGCAACTGGTTCAGTGTACAGAGTCCAACCAAGAAGGGCCCTCGTGGCTCATAGTTGCACTAATCTTTGATGTATTTATGTCTTTAGAAGGCTAAGTTGCAGTTCTAGCTCCGAATGTTGTACTCTGGTTTGTTGAAGAACGGCTCGGGGGTTTTGAATTGCTTTCGTAATCTGATTTTGTAGGTTTTTGCATATTTGGAAATTTTGCATGTCGGTCTGTTCAAGTTTCGAAACCTGGTAAGTCGAGTCGTTCACTGGATTGATAATTTGGTTGATAGAGTCTAGATTAATCTGAACTATTGTGTTTGTTCAGTTCATCAGGGTTCATGTAGTGAAGTCTTCTTTGGCTGCGTGAATAGTCTATGGACCTCGCGTTGCGATAACGCCCGTTTAAGGGGAGGGTGTACCCCTTCACGATCGAGTTTGGGCAAAATCATCATTTTTTTTGTTTTGCTGTTTTCGGGCAATTGAAGCATGGTCTTTCGAATGGCGTTGCTCTTTTTTGGCATTGAAGTATAATAATATCTCAAAAAGTAGTTTTTATCTACCTATGTTTTCCTTCTTCGGACACTGGTCTTATATTTTTACCCATATCATCGATATTTATGGATGGATTTTCACACTTTAACCACGAATCGATAGATCTTTTAACGCTGAATAGCGTCGATTCAGTGCGGCGATTCATTTGTTAAATCGATTTTCATTGGTTGTTAGAGCGTGGCCTTGCGGCAGCCGGCCAATCAGAGAGCTCGTTTCATGGTTGTCAGCTGACGGCCGAGACGCTGGAATTGTTTACATCCTTTGGGCTTGTTTAGCGATATTCTGAGGGTGACGAAGTTTTGCGTGCTTGATATTGTTGCTATTTTGGCCAGAAATGGGCAGGTATCGGGGCAAAAAACGACGGAAGTTTCAAGGCAACCAGCATGTGGTGAAAAAACCTAGGTTGGATCAACAGAGAGGAGCAGAGGATGCTGGAAAAGGTATTGTGGGCGATTGTGGCGCACCAAAAGTTGACTTGGATACGTCTGCTTCTGGACGAAAAATCCAGAATGAAGTCATGACGAGAACATTTGGAGCAGAGAGGAAAATTACTGGGTTTCGTTTGATGGATGTGGACTTGCTCAATGATTTCATTGCAAATCTGTGCTGCCCAGAATGCCAGGAATGTAACCTCAAGTGTGTATCCGAGACTCAGCGAGGCTGCCAGTCTACACTGAGATACGAGTGCCAGTGTGGGTACTCACAAGCTCTAGGGACTTCAAAAGAGGTACCAAAGGGAGGCTATGAGGTTAATAGCAGATTCACTCAAGGAATTTTGGCCATTGGGAAAAACAGGACTGCAGCAGAAACTCTGCTCACGCACTTGAACATGCCTCCCCCTGTAAGTGTGAAAGCATGGGAGAAGTATACAGACAGGATTCACTCAGCCTTGAAAAATGTGTCAAAGAAATCCATGGCAAAAGCAGGTGAGGAGTTGAAGAAAGATGGTTGTGATGTTGCTGTTTCGGTTGATGGCACATGGCAGAAAAGGGGTTTTCCTAAAAAAATGGTGTTGTGACATGCGTCAGTGTTGCAAATGATCTGACCTGCAAAGTCCTTGATGTGGAACTGCTCACCTCCTACTGTCAGGCTTGTGCACTTGCCAAAACCAGAATGTCAGGTGAGGAGCTCAAGGAATGGATGGCAGGCCACAAGTCTGATTGTACATCCAATCATGATGGATCAGCTGGCTCCATGGAGCCGAAGGGAGCTCTAGCAATATTCAGACGCTCTGAAAAGACACATGGGCTGAGGTACACCTCTTTCCTGGGAGATGGTGACAGCAAATCATTCAAGACAGTGAGTGAAGCAGTCCCTCCTGTGTACGAAGAAAGGGAAATAGAAAAGCTTGAGTGCGTAGGGCACATTCAAAAGAGAATGACCAATCACCTAATGAAGAAGGTCTCTGAGTGCAAGAACAAACAATTCACAGCAGATGGTGGGAAGAAAGTGAAAGGTATTGGTGGACAAAAGAAGCTCAGTAAGTGTGCCATCGCCAGAGTGCAAGGTCACTATGGTACTGCCATCAGAGACCACAAAGGTGACCTAAGCGGAATGAGGAAGGCTGTTTGGGCTATCTACTTCCACCGCAGAGGTGAGCATCAAATGTGTGGCACATGGTGCACAAAAGATGAGAAGGCAAACAAGAATGCACTGCCTTCATACATAATGGATGAGATCAAACCTGTGTTCAGGAGTCTGGCAGCCCAGATCTCCTACAAAAGTGCCTGCATGGAGGGACTCAAAACACAAATGAGTCCCTCCACAAAATCATCTGGACCAAGTGCCCCAAGGAGGTGTTTGTGGGCAGAAAGAGGCTAGAGATTGGTCTCAATGAGGCAGTGATCCAGTATAATGATGGAGAAACTGGAAAAGTAGAAGTGTTCAATGAACTGTACCTAGGTACTGGATACTACACATTCAGAGGAATGATCAGGCGGGACAGGAGTCGTGTGCTGTCGTCACTGGCAGCAAGTAGCAAGAAAACCAAGCAGAGGAGGAAGGACAAAAGCCTGCAGAAGAAGGCTGATGAAGCTGACTACAACCCAGGAGGCTTCTAACAAGTAAGAACTGACTTAGATTAGCAAATAAGATCACGCTAGAAGTGTAAATTTTCAACATTAATTTGAGAGAATCACTTTTTTGAACATCATGGCTTGATTACTTTCAACATTTTTCAAAAAGTTGTGGTCAGATTGGCTTGAAAATTTCCAGATGTGTTCTAAAATGATGTTGCTTGGTCCTAAACCTCTTAATTTAAGATTGTATTGATTTCTAAACTGACCACCTAGGTATTAAGCTCAAAACTGTTGTGCGCACGAGCCTTTTCTCGATTTCCCTAGGAAATTAGACTGTCACATGACTATTTGGTATAAAGAGTAACTTTTTTGAGGTTTCGGACCTAGCTTATGTGGTTGTAAACAGCTAGCAAAAATTTGAGTGTAAATTCCCCATTCCTTTTGCAGGTATGCTTCAAAGACTGGAGGGTGGCTTTCGGACGCAGCGCACAGCGCCATCTGGATTTTTCATGGCCTAAGGCAGTTTTATACAAAAAATGATTGTTCCATAGCAATTACATTGGGGTCAAATATATTATTACAAAGTATAAAAGAGTTTGGTCAAAAAATGAAGAATTTGGGTCTGCTGGGTACAACCTCCTTAAATATTACGGTACGTTTAGCTTTATATTCTTTAGCTGAGGGCCGAAATTGTGACAAGTGTCGACAGACAATTTTAAACTCCGTCTGCCGACACTACAAGCAGCGGAAACAACGGCAAGTAAGGTCCGTGCGCGCTGGCCGTGCTCTCCGTTCTCCCTCACAATCCACATCCACACCGTCCAGCCGGGAGGTGGCTCCACCCTCGGTGCCATGATTGGTGGCCTGACTAGTGACGGGACATCATTGCCCGCTGGTGATTGGTGATGATCACTTTGACACACCTCCAGACGATATTGCCGCTAATGGTGATTCACAGGTACTCATATGCCGGCCACGTGCTGAAGGCACATTCCGGCGTTCCTAACCTATCTACAACGGATGCAAGTCGGTGCACATAGCCACAACATTTTGATCACAGTCATCGAGTGAGTCAGACAGCATTCCTTTCAGCGAGGGCCAGAAGCATGATGAATCCTGAACTAAGTTACAATATGCTTCCTCCTTAAATATGGATGATCTGGCGGTTGTCAATTTCCAATATGTTAGAACGGCTTAGAACTGCTAAGTCAGCATCTGTGGCGATTCCGAACATGTATGATAGGGCTTCTCCGATGAATGGTAGCACAGACCTTTTGGGCCTATGTGTTTCGTGGGATGGTTGATCGAGCTGCTTCAGGGATGTCGGCTAGGTTCAGTCGAAACGTTGTCAGGTGGTTGCCCAGTTGGGATTTCACATAGATTACATATGGGAAGTGTGGATGATCAGCTAGGTATTGGGTCATACGTTTTTCAAATACGTGTAACGTGTGGGGCTCATGTTCATGAACATGCTCGATACAAAGTCTTTTGGAATAGGTATGTGCACATTCCACGTTTTACGAGTGGCATACAATGCACCGCGCGGTAAAAACAAAGTTCCGTGGGTAGTCTCGAGTATAAGGAATAATAGGATAGGGATTATTTCGACCACTCGCGACGTTCTGTAACGTAATAAAATACTGGCGTAACAAGACGACATAATTTGACGTCACAGCGTCCTGCTTAACATCTTCATACCAGTACAGGACAATCTATAAAAAATGACGCTAATCGCGTCATCGTATATGGCTTCACCGAGCCTTGCAATACAACGTTGTACCGTTTGTATTGACTCACAGGTCCACAATTTTTATCATCAACAGCTTACGCGAACAATAATTGGAACAATACCATTTGCGATTTCATTTATACCAGCATAATTGCGCTCCGTTTCTCCACGAAATTTGCGAATATACTAGCCTTCAGGCTTTATCTTTACACATTAAACATCAACATCATATTCAGAGGATGACGTATCGTCGTGAACCTGCAATTTTTCTGGGGGCAATCGTCCGAATCTTCTTCCAAAGGTAGTTTTTTGGGGGAACTCGCGGTGGGCTTTGGGCCGAGCTGAAACGTTCTGCTAGCTCAGATAAAGGTAGGTTATCCTCGGAATCACCGTCCTATTTTGTACGCTTAGTCACTCGCCAATGTTAATTTTCACTTTCTGATTCACCAGACATAGGCAGAGGTCGTTTCATGCGTTCAGCTATTTCGGCCAAAGGCAACTCATCCTCGGAATCACTGCTGGGGGCTGGGGGCTGATCTGGCTCAGTGGGCCGGGTGAGCGCTGACCCAGTTTCCTGTCGGCCCGACTCGACCGGCGGTGGTGGTGGCATTGAGCCAGGTATGACCGCTTCCGTTTCTGATACAGCGGTGGCAGCGGCCATTGCGTCTGACGGTATGTGTACCTCTATGTAACTATCGTCTAGTATACTGCTCGGGCCGGCTTCGGCCCGCTTGGCTGACCTTGAAAGCTGAATGCGTTCAGGCGTGATGCGTTCTGGTTTGTACTTTTTATGTAGATATTGTTAACTGGCCCGTCAATATTTGTGGGTTCCAACGCGGTGTTAGGATCTGCCAACCATACTTTTTGGAGTTGTACGAGGCGAGTTTCTGTTAATTTGGTTTCTAATTACGTAATTTACGGGAATAGTTTCCTCAATTATTCGGTGGAATGGTTTACATGGTAATGTTAATTTGCGACGTGCCAGGCTGCACGGTGGTGTAATAATACACCGAATCTATTTTAAAGTTATGCGACTTCGCTTTTCGGTCGGCGTAAGCTAGATTCCTCTCGTGACTGTCAGTATATGGATCTTCATATGATTGAGTTTCGTGTAAGTTGGCTAGCATTTTTGGTACGTAGTCTTCCCGGTAATTTTCGGTTGTAGTATATTGTCTAGGGGGAGGACTGGATCTCGGCCATATAGCGTGAAGAAGGGGGATATCGTGCCTGAACTTCCAATATTTGTCATTCGGTAAGTAGCCAGAGTTGCGGGTACTTTGGTTGGTTGGTTATTGGGGTTTAAGGGCGCATCGACTGCAGAGGTCATGCAGCGCCCAAGTTGCGGTACTTTCGCATCCAAGTCATTTTGATTTTGGTTAATTGCTCTTGCTAAGAAATCGTTTTGTATACTGTGGCAACGCTCAATGGCCATCCATTTGGAGTCTATACGCACTGGTAGTGATACGTCGAATGTTCAGGCATGTTTAGTTAGTCAATTACTGTATTTATGAATTATGTGCCTAGGTCCGAAATAATTACTCGCGGCCAAGAATGTCGTGAAATAACCTCCAGAAGAATTTTAGCCACCGTTATAGAGTCCTTTTTCTCGGTGCATAAACTTCCCGGCGATGAAGAAAAGCGATTAACAATTGTGACGACATACCGGTTACTGTTGTGTTCCTGGGTACGGTCCACAAGTTGGTTGGTTGGTTATCTGTTTTGCGACACAGACCGTCGAGTCATGTAGCGTCGCCGGGAGATACTCACCACCCTGACCGCACTAACAGCGTCCCCCCTCCCCACCCCTTGACCCCAGCCGGTCGGGCCGGCGGACACTGGGAAAAAAATCCCAGGCCCCCGGGCGGAGGCGATCAGCCACCTGGTCCGCGAGAGGCCCACGGACCCGCCCGCCCCTCCGGGATATCAGGACCAAAGAGGTGTGTTGGTCCCCCATCACAACTAGCACTGTGCCACGGGGGACCTCAACCTCCAGGACTCTGTCAACCCCGGGGGACGGGCCGAGGGGGCGGCTACCCCGATAAAACCGAGCTGGTGGGTAGGACCGGGGAAGTTGCCCTGCCTGCTTATAGTAGGGATAGTCTGTGTTACAGGGCCAGGTGAGGGACATGGATGCTGGGATGAGATGGGCATTGGAATGGGAGCGTATGGACTGAAGGACGAGTGAGGCACTTAGTCTCGCGCCTCGCGTTATATTATCAGTATGATGGTCGGCGGGTCACTGGGGCACTCAATCCCCCACCGTGGAAAGGTGGGGGATTGACATCGACATCGGGGGCATCAAAATTCCAGTTCAGACATAAAATGCACTATTGACACAAATACATCCTTGTTTTCACAGAGGTCATTGGTTTCTCGTGGAAAACCAACCCAAAAAGTTGTCACGCAATCCACTATCGGGGAGCCGGAACTTGACGCTAAGAACTTACAATATTCACAACTTGGTCTTGACCGGGGACGTATCGAAACATGTAATGTGACTAAAATTTGCAATGATTCTTGCCCATTACTTTACGCCGGACTTGGTGAATCTCGGTTCAGGTGTGCAAGGTCAGTATGTCAAGAGTCCATCCAGTATAATTTGGAGTTTACTGTTGAATTGGCCACAAAGGGTGTCCCCATATTTATTAAATGGAAATTTAAAAACTAACCTCTCGATGTGACCCCACCCTGCATGGAACCCAACTAAAGACATGTCGTATAGCTTACGGATGACCAAGATCTTGCTCCACTCACATTAATTTACGTGTAGCTCGCAAGTTTGTATTTGCGTCAAATTTGAGTGATGCCACTCACTGAACCAAGACCCGACAGCCGGCCTTGCTAATGAGCTTTGGGTAAAATTTGCTTTGCTCTCGGATAAACGTTTTAGTGCTATCGATCGGCGTCTGTTTTATTTCCCTATATCAGGGTGGTATCAAAATAGAAGAGCACAACAAATTACCCAGGCGAGTTGTGGTTCACTTGAAAGCCAAACGATATTAAAGTTGATTTATGCAGTATCATAGTTCATTAACCTCAGGCGACGGCTAGCGTTTCGATGCCATCAATACCATTCATTAATTGATAAATAAAACAGTGTCAATAGTCCTTACATGCAGGACAGTGAAGGGAAGATATTACTTACTACTAGTCAGAAATCCTGCAAGGCACACTATTTCCAGGAAACACATGGATGCATTTCTCTAGATTCTTTTTTTTAATCGACGGGCTAGACTAAATCATTAGTCAGTGTTGGTTGTGCATGCTTTGACCACCGCACAGAAAGCTGGTTGACCTGCAATCAGCTGCTGATTGACTCACCTCTTTAGGCCGTCCCGTCTCGGGGGGTCTTCAACCGCCCCCTCAGTTTTTTTTGCGGATAGTGGACGAACGGCGCTGGCAGCGCGCCAAAATTTGGCATACCTTTTCCCACATCAATTTGGCACGATGTATCGAAATTTTGAAGTCCGGTAATCTAGGGTCAACGAGTTAGTCGAGGTCAAGCGAGGTCACCGCCAAAAAAGTTGAATCAGTCTGCACGCTTTAACGGAGAGAGATAATTTAATGAAACTTTCAGCGTTTGCATATCTTTACGGATGCAACAAAACGTACGAGTGGAATTTCATTACTTCGTTCATGACTACATGACAGTTTTCCGTCTTTGCCAATTGCAGTTCAAATAGAGGATTCTGGCTAAAGTAGGTATTTATTATTAGAGCAAGTTGACCTACGCTTCTCGGTCTGCTCTACCCATTGGAAAATAAAAATTAAAGAAAAGTTTTTTAAAAATTACAAAAAAGGGGGGAGGGCAAACAAGCATGGCACTGGTCGATCTCGTCCTTTTCTCGTTCCAAATAAATTAGTTTTTTTTCTTCTCATTTGTCCCTAAAATGAACTCCCCAGAGTTAAACCAATAAGTCGTGAAAAGTCGTGAAAATCTAGCCCCCGGTAACATCACTTAGGGGGAAATTGTTTTGGATGGTGGGCCCGGACCCCACTCGTCGAACGCTTTCCGATAACACCGCTTTCGGGCGATGCTTAATTTGCATTTTAGAGGGGTCTTCAACCCCCCCCGCGAGACGGGGTGTGAGGATTTGGCCGGAAAACGCTGCGCGGGTTAATTTCCGTGTGTGTTTATGTGTCCTTATTCAGGTTTGTAGGTCCCAAGGTATCATCCATACCCGGTTTCCGGGGACAAATGACTCGCCGGAAACCGAATGCGGGGCTACACATGGGACAGGTGTAGCTTCCAGTGAAGACACTTCAGTGCAGCCTAGACACGCTCCCAGGGAAACTGCTGTTTTCATAATGATCATAAACTGTTAATAGCCGGCTTAGCGCCAATATCGAAAACATGAATTGCATTAGACACGGGTAAAAGTGCGACCGCTCACTTCCAAGGATAAACTTGATTGTTGACAGCTGCGTTCCGACATAGCTTAATATGGAGGGTGTTCATGAGGGCCGGGTCTAGTGCCGCAGCCAGGACCCTCAGGAAGGCCTGACCAAAATTATGCAAGGAAACCAAGAACACTTTTGAGGCCCGAAGTCAAGGAGTTTCCGCCACCGCACATGGTCCCAAAGAACACCCGGAGAGTGGCGACCGTGTTGGGCCACTACCGCGCCCTGAATTCCGCAACCTTTCCCGGATCGTTACCCGCCTCCGTACCTGCAGATTTTCGCCGGAACCTGCATGGGTGCACGATCTTTTAGAAGATATATGCTCGCACCAGGTCTAACCAGATCCCGGTAGAGACAATCGACGTCCTGAAGACTGCCATCACGCCATACGGGCTATTCGAGATGACCCGCCTCCCGCTCGGCTTGCGGAACGCAAGTCAAACATTCCAAAGGTTCATGGACGCCGTACTGCGGACGCCGGGCTGCTTCGCCTACCTGGACGACATCTTGATCGCCAGCACCACGGAGGCGGAGCATCAGGAGCACCTGATGCATGTATTCCAGCGATTCGTCCAGTACGGCGTGATGGTGAACACGGACGAGCGTGTCGAGTCAACCGCATCACGTTCCTCGGCTACGTAGTCCGGAGGGAATCGCACCACTTCCGGACAAGGTCGCTGTGGTGCAGAAGTTCCCGCGACCAACCACCGAACACCAGCTCTGGAGCTTACCGGCATGGTAGCGCGCTACCAACGCTTTGCACCAGAGTGCGGCTACCCTGCTCAGCCCGCTCAATGGCTTGCTGGCCAAGAAGGCGTCCAAGGCGTTCGTCATCGCTTGGTCGGACGGAGCCGAGCAAGCATTTCTACAGCGAAGACGAAGCTTGCACAGGCCGCGCGCCTTGCGCAACCGACACCGGCAGCACCCCTCAGTTTGCAAGCAGATTTATCGGACACTGGTGTCGGCGGTCCTCCAGCAGTTCGTGGCAGGCCGGGATGGGAGCCCCTGTGGTTCTTTTCCAAGAACCAGGCCCGCTGAAACCAGGTACAGCACCTTCGGCCGAGAGCTCCACGCCGTATACCTGGCTATCAGTCACTTTCGTCACAGCGTGGACGGGCCGGGACCTCACGGTCTTCAGATTACCGGCCCTTGGTGTCGGCAATCGGCTCGAGCTTCGACCACTATT
>JAOTOL010000814.1:20000-135477 GCA_034440575.1 Imbricaverruca yamaguchii | reverse complement strand
TGTGGTGAGCCAAACGCGTTGCTGAAAGCTGGTGATTAATGCGCCGCCGCCTCAGCGTTTTTGCGGCCAAAGGATCTCGGGCTCTACGCCATTCTAGCACGATAGCATGCCACAGTGAAGTCATAGTATGATATGATATGATATGATAAATACGATGACGGCAGTAGAAAGTTCACTATTAGTTAGTTATTTGAGGTCAGTCAGTGAGTTATGGGCGCTTCGACCAAAACATGATCATCTAGCGTCCATAAAGTTCACTGTCAACACCGTATGCATGGTTCTGTATGGACACCATGAAGTTAACGCCGCCAAAAGTCAGCTGATCATGCTTGTAGCAGAGGTATATTGGACGATGTACCGGAGGCTTCGATTATATTTGGTCAGGATATCACACGTGATTTGCAACACGTCACACATTCAGGCCTAGTCATGAATAAGCATGACCCATGCACTATGTTGATGCCATCTTATCGAAGTTCACTGAGGTGGCATTCTTATTGCGTTGAATCATGTGTGCCACTCACCACTTGAAGATGGTCTCCTACGTGGCGTCGGGGAGTCCCTCTTCGCTGATGACGTTGCTATTTGGAGCTCAGCATCACGTTCATGCTCCATGGAAAGACAGCTGCAACTCGTCGCTTTTCACCTTGAGAAATGTAGCAACATGAACGGTTTCCGATTTTCTATGCACAGGACTGTTGCAGTGCATTTTTGTCGCCACCGTAGCTGCCAAGATCCAAACATTCAGCTCCATGGAGAGCAGATCCCTTTCCAGCCCGGCGCTAAGTTCCTGGGCATCACGTTTGATCGTCGTCTTACGCATACAGACCACCTAAAACCTGGCAACTGACATTCGAATGGCGTGGTATACGCTCTGGACGATATCATGTCCACCTTGTGTCATGATGACGATGCTGTCATGTCCACCTCGTATCGCATTCGCACCTTCTTTTTAGTATGGTACCTCTACTCTCGGGCAGTGGCATCTGTATTTCGACGGCGCCGGGTGCTGTGAGATGAACTTCTCCGCGGCGTTCTCGCTGCTGACGCTCACGGCGCCAGTGCTGTGAGATGAACTTCACCTCGGCGTTCTCGCTGCTGACGCTCACGGCCGAGTGCTGTGAGATGAACCACCGCGGCGTTCTCGCTGCTGACGCTCAGTGTCCAGTGACGCCGCTGTCTCCGGTTGCACGTGGAACTGGTCGGGCACAATCTCTGATGCTGGCTGCCCGCATATCCTGTCGAATGCAGTCTGGACTCCTGTTGCATGCATGCAGGGGCGCAACTAGGATAATGTGATGGGTGGTCTAGTGTATTTGTCGGGTCTCAGCCTGCAAAAAAGATGTAAAAGTTCATGAATTTCGCCCGTTATTTTTTTCGCGCGGCCCCCTTTTCAAGTTATTTTATGTGACAAATTTTATCTCCTGTTATCGGCACCTGATTCTAGGTTGTTATTGGCTCCACCGGCTGATTCCGATTGGGACGAGGCATGGGTGTAGGTGCCAGTGCATTGTTGGCAGGGGAAATAGCTGAAGGGGCCATTTTTCCAGTTGATGCCCAGTGGCCCTGAAGTGTTTAAATATAGCATTATTGCTATGCTCATGTGGTATGTTAGCGACGGAAGAAATAAGTAGAAGCCTCCACACCTACCATAGTGATTTATACTCTTATGGGCGAGACAGCGCGCTGTATGACCAACGCGCTCGATGCCCCTCTAAACTGAAGTAACCAACCATTATGGGCGAGATGTGTTTTCTCTCCCTCTTTCCATGCACCGCTATGGATGCAATGTTTAATTTGATTAGAAGTGTGGGGAAACGTCTCTCACGTTCCGCACGGTGGAGCCGCCCATGCATAGTTCTACTACCAAGGGCAACCACCAATATATTAATACTATATATATGATACTGTAATACACCAATACTACCACCAGCCAAAGATGTATCTTTTTGCAGACTCGGACCACGGAACTGGAACACGAAAGAGAGCGATCAAAGGTAGTCACGTTTTAGTCCATATTTCCCGCCGTACCTATCGTGCACGGGTGTCACTTGTATGCTTCACTGCATTGATATACTTTGGGATTCCCAACAACAATACAACGGCTACAGCTATAATTAATGGCAGTGATTGTAAACGCGTACGTCTCGTTTTTTGTTTTACACATTGGCCTATTAGGGTTTAAATCGAAGATACTGGCTAAAGTAAGCATTTTTGTTATCAGGGCAAGTTGACTTCCAACAGCGTTTTTTTTTTGTCGGCCCGCTCTACCCCTTGGAAAAGGAAATTGAAAACTTGAAACTCAACATTTTGACATTTCTAAAAAAAAGTTTGATTTTTGTGTGGCCAAAGCATTGGTTGGCGTTGGTCGATTTCGGTGTCCTTTTCTGATTCCAAATACATTTTTATCAAATATCCCACAAAATTAATTCCCAGAGCCAAGAACATGGTGTAAGTCGTGAAAATGTACGCCCCATAGTGACGTCATTTTTGGTGCGACCTTTTGTTTGGGGGTGATGCCGGGCCCTACTCGTCGAGCGCTTTCAGATGACACCTCTTTCGTTTTCGTGCGACGCTTAGTTTGGATATTAAAAGTGGGCCCTATCACCCCCCTCCCCCCAAGGCGGGGTGTGAGGATGTGACCGGAAAGACGGCTAGCATGAGTCGACACGATGCTCCGAGCCCGCTCATGTTCCGGGGCGGCGCGGGGCCGGAGCTCGCCGGGGAGTACCCGGCTCCAGCTGCCTCTGCCATCCCAATTGGCCGGAGCGTGGCGCGCGCCGGCCGCCAGATGCCCCCGTCTCTGTTCGTGACGCGGCGTCGGCAGGCGGCGACATGCGCCGCTCCAGTCTGGACTGGACGCCGCGATGGCCGTCGGCCGACTGGAGGCTCGGCCTGGCCGTGTGCGCGACGGCGGCGCTGCTGTGCTGGTGGTGCGTGACGTCCGCCCGCTCCGCCAGGATCTGGTCCACCATCCTGGCCGAGGCTCCCCCCGACGGGGACATCAGCGAACAGACGGCGGCGGCTGCCAGGGCTGGAGACCCGGACGCTCTGCATCAGGTGAGGCTGCGGCTGCGGGACGCCCTGTACCGGGACGCCCCGTACCGGTGAGGCTGCGCTGTACCGGGACGCCCTGTACCGGGACGCCCTGTAGACCCTGTACCGGACGCCTGTACCGGGACGCCCTGGTACCGGGACGCCCTGTACCGGGACACCCTGTACCGGGACGCCCTGCATCCGTGCGGGACTGCCGGGACGCCCTGTACCGGGACGCCCTGTACCGGGACGCCCTGTACCGGGACGCCCTGTACCGGGACGCCCTGTACCGGGACGCCCTGTACCGGGACGCCCTGTACCGGGACGCCCTGCATCAGGTGAGGCTGCGGCTGCGGGACGCCCTGTACCGGGACGCCCTGCACGGACCCCCTGCATCAGGTAAGGCGGCGGCTGCGGGACGCCCTGTACCGGGACGCCCTGTACCGGGACGCCCTGCATCAGGTAAGGCGGCGGCTGCGGGACGCCCTGTACCGGGGGGGCTGGGGACGCCCTGCATCAGGTAAGGCGGCGGCTGCGGGACGCCCTGTACCGGGACGTCCTGTACCGGGACGCCCTGCATCAGGTAAGGCGGCGGCTGCGGGACGCCCTGTACCGGGACGCCCTGCATCAGGTGAGGCGGCGGCTGCGGGACGCCCTGTACCAGGTGAGGCGGCGGCTGCGGGACGCCCCTGTACCGGGGCGTCCTGTACGGGACGCCCTGTACCGGGACGCCCTGCATCAGGTAAGGCGGCGGCTGTGGGACGCCCTGTACCGGGACGCCCTGCACCAGGTGAGGCGGCGGCTGCGGGACGCCCTGCATCAGGTAAGGCGGCGGCTACTGAACGTTGGTGTGGCGTCGCCCCAGCGGCGGCTCCGTCACTTGGCGCTCGCTGCTGGACTAACACCAACCTGGCTGGAGGGGCAGGTCGATCGCTGGGCGCAGGCACAACATGATACGGCCCTCTGTACATCATGACACAGCACGTGGTGCTCGGCGCGCTGAACCGGAAGCTCGCGTTGCTCGACGTGAGTCACCCCGGCCGACGGGCCCTGGCCGCTGCCGCAGGCAGGGCGACGGTGAGCATCTCCGGTGGGATCAGATGCTCTGCCCCGTCAGTGAGATAGCTAGTTTTGTGGATTTTGGGTGGGATCACGCGCTCTGGCTCGTTGGCATGACCGTAACGTTACAGATCTAACTGGCTTCGCGAACAGGTGCTTGATCCAGCTGCATAATCAGAAATGTATAACCCTGGATGTGAACACCAAATATTCTTCAATGTTATTTTTTTGTTCGGGGTGCGGGTGCCGATCCATTGGACGTATTGGCTTTCAATGGTGTTGGTCTCCATGCGGTGTTTATTGTATTTTTCATCATATTGCCTTTATGGTAAAATTACCAGATATGTATTCTATTCTGTCGTTGCGATAGCTCAGTCGAGCCATATGACTTAGCAGTTGTATGTGTTGTTAGCGAACCCAATTTTCTGCTCTAACATCGCCATTGGCGTACGCACATATAAAAAAATACCACGAGAAGATACTTTATTTAAACACAATAGAAGTGGCAGCAGTTACAAAGCGCAGGGACAGTGATGCTATTTGAGATACTTTCACAGACATTCTGCTTCGTATTCTCACACGCCTAAATCATATCTCTCCCCTCCTTTCAACTCACCCCCCGAAGGCTTCTGGGAGGGGGGGGGGGATGGTCGTCACCATGTTTTAGACGTATGGCGCCCAATGTGCTTGGTGGCACAGTAGGGGAGGGCACGTCGCAGATTATCATCCCATAATGGACGGGATTACCTAGTCCACCCGCGACAAATTGGCCTGCAAAGTTGGAGCGCTATGTGATTCTCGTGTCCGTTGTAAACCATTCACAGTTTTCGTCTACGCCAGTGACACCATGGCTGCTTGATGTGATTATGAAAGCACTTGATGTTGAAATTGTGCACTGATATATCGAGGTGTCGTCTAATCTTTCGAAATATTGTAGGACAGGAAAATTATCCCGCGAATTATTAAAAAAGGGAACGTAATTACAACAAAAAATCACAAAGCACCTTCATTCACATCTCAAATGTGAATCCGCTGCCACTGCTGCTGGTGCAGTCAGCTGTCGATCTGCCTGTGTCGACAGCGACCCGAGCTAGTCCTGTGTGCGCCAGGTGGCTGCAGTATTGGACAGGTGCTGCAGCGCTGCAGTGCTGCAGTCGGTTCCGGCGCCACTCCGACAACACTCGTGTTCACAGTAAATGTGTGTTCAAAGCTTGCCATTGACAGTTGTCGAAGTCATTCGACAGGGCGACAATTATATCTCGATAATACCTTAACTTGAGGGTATTTTTATTGCAGTTGCCTGTAATACAAATATTTACATCGCTTGATGCATTACGCTAAGTTAGTTGCTTCGTTTTTTTCTCGTTAAATCTGCGTGGGCATCAGCCGTGATGCAGGTGTGACACTGACCCCGTCATTGGGTGTCATAAGTGGCACCGCTTGAAACCTGGAGAGACAGTTAGTGCGCGGCTCTACCGTCATTGGACGACTGTGAAGCCGCTTGGCAGAGGTGTGCGCGGCGCTGCCATCATTGGACGGCAGTGAAGCCGCTTGGCAGAGGTGTGCGCGGCGCTGCCATCATTGGACGGCAGTGAAGCCGCTTGGCAGAGGTGTGCGCGGCCCTGCCATCATTGGACGGCAGTGAAACCGCTTGGCAGAGGTGTGCGCGGCTCTGCCATCATTGGACGGCAGTGAAGCCGCTTGTCAGAGGTGTGCGCGGCCCTGCCATCATTAGACGGCAGTGAAGCCGCTTGGCAGAGGTGTGCGCGGCTCTGCCATCATTGGACGGCAGTGAAGCCGCTTGGCAGAGGTGTGCGCGGCTCTGCCATCATTGGACGGCAGTGAAGCCGCTTGGCAGAGGTGTGCGCGGCCCTGCCATCATTGGACGGCAGTGAAGCCGCTTGGCAGAGGTGTGCGCGGCCCTGCCATCATTGGACGGCAGTGAAACCGCTTGGCAGAGGTGTGCGCGGCTCTGCCATCATTGGACGGCAGTGAAGCCGCTTGGCAGAGGTGTGCGCGGCCCTGCCATCATTAGACGGCAGTGAAGCCGCTTGGCAGAGGTGTGCGCGGCTCTGCCATCATTGGACGGTAGTGAAGCCGCTTGGCAGAGGTATGCGCGGCCCTGCCATCATTGGACGGCAGTGAAGCCGCTTGGCAGAGGTATGCGCGGCCCTGCCATCATTGGACGGCAGTGAAGCCGCTTGGCAGAGGTGTGCGCGGCTCTGCCATTATTGGACGGCAGTGAAGCCGCTTGGCAGAGGTGTGCGCGGCCCTGCCATCATTGGACGGCAGTGAAGCCGCTTGGCAGAGGTGTGAGCGAGCCCCTGCCATTATTGGACGGCAGTGAAACCGCTTGGCAGAGGTGTGCGCGGCTCTGCCATCATTGGACGGTAGTGAAGCCGCTTGGCAGAGGTGTGCGCGGCGCTGCCATCATTAGACGGCAGTGAAGCCGCTTGGCAGAGGTGTGCGCGGCGCTGCCATCATTGGACGGCAGTGAAGCCGCTTGGCAGAGGTGTGAGCGGCGCTGTGTCTGCTCGGCCTGCGTCAGTGGGCGGCTGTTGTTCTCCTGCCGTGCTCGGCTCTGAAACAACGCCCCAATCGTTCTCCATGCTTCTTGGGGATCAGCTATCCGACACAAGATCTATTGTTCGTTGTTCGGCTCTGAAACAACGCCCCAATCGTCCTCCATGCTTCTCAGAGATCAGCTATCCGACACAACATCTAGTGTTCGTTGCTTGTTCATAGACGCACCTTTTCAATCAGTCCGTTAATATTCCAGTTGTTCAGATGGTTGAATGCGTCAGGAACACCTGGCCATGCTTCGTTGAACAAACAGACAGCTCTCAAGTACTTGCGCCGTGTCGATAGTCGAAAGCACTTGATATCGTTACTCACCGACACAGAGTACCGCAGTCGTACAGCGGGCACCAGCACTAACAGCACAGTTCAGAGAGCGAGGGTGCCACCTGCTGGTGCTCTGATGTTTACTCCCCTCACTCGCTCTGGGATGTAGTTCACATCGAGGTTTTAGTGTAGTTTTTGGTATTCGTACCCAGGATTATACACTCCTTCGTGATGCTTTAACCCGTCCGTCTCGGGGGGGGTCTTCAACCGCCCCCTCAGGTTTTTCGCGGATTGTGGACGAACGGCGCGCGGCAGCGCACCCAAATTTGGCATACCATTTCCCACATCAATTTGGCATGCTGTTTCAAAATTTTGAAGTCGGGTCATCTAGGGTCAACGAGTTAGTTAAGATTAAGTGAGGTCACCTCCAAAAATGTTCAACCAGTCGCCGCGCTGTAACGGATACAGATATTTTAATGAATCTTTCAGCGTTTGCTTATCTTTAGGGATGCAATAAAACGTATGAGTGGAATTTTTCTCTTTTTTCGTTTTGGCTACTTATACATTTTGCATATTTGCCAACTGCAGTTCAAATGGAAGATTCTGGCTCTAGGCATTTTTTAATTAGGGCAAGTTGACTTCCAGCAACGTTTCTCGGTCTGCTCTACCCATTAGGAAAGGAAAAAAAACTTGAAAATTCAAAATTTTGAAATTTCCCCCCATTTTTTTTTGTGGGGGGCAAACATTTGTATGGCCCTGGTCGATTTCGCTGTCCTTTTCTCATCCCAAATAATTTTTTTTTGTATATCCCCAAAATAAACTCCCCAGAGCCACAATCATAATGTAAGTCGTGCAAAGTCGTGAAAATCTAACCCCCTGGTGACGTCACTTTTGGGGAGGTTGTTTTGGGGGTTGATCCGGCCCTACTCGCCGAGCGTTTTCCGATGACACCTTTTTCGTTTTCGTGCGACGCTTAGTTTGGATTTTGGATGGGGTTACTATCCCCCCCCCCCCCGAGACCGGGTGTGAGGATCTGTTCGGAGAGACGGCGCGGGTTAAGATTTTCGTATTTTGGCTCGTTCGGGCCAGGGTTTGTCGTGCCATGACGGGGGGTTGTGCCCTGGCCTGGGATTGTCTTGACGTGGCGGGGTTGTGTTCTGACTCGGGATTGGTTGGCGAAAGTTGCCAAAAAAGGGTTGAACTCTTTTGCAGTGTATTTACAGGGCGTGAGGATAAGAACATGAATTACGCAGCTACGCATCCAGAATGCGTTGGTGGCCAGCTGCGTAGGCGTTGTCACAGGGTATGAAGGCATGGGTTTTTGTTTTCGTACATGGATCTACTCAAGGGCGCGATGATGCATTTATGTGGCTATGCATTTGACTGGCCAGTTAGCTGCAAACAGAGAGGCCAAGTGAGGCGTGCAGCTGCCTGCAGGCCTTACATGTTACGAACGACTGCAACTCGAGTCCGGGGGACGGTTGGCGGCATTAACAGGATTACTTAAAGCGTTGCCAGCAGAGTGCTAACTCTTCATGCCAAGGTACGGCTGGGGGACAGCAGTCCCTGCGTTGTGCGTATCGTGCACGATGTATACCCTTGCAGTGTGGGGTGGCTGTTGTTGGTTGAGTCGAGTGCCGGAATGATTCAGGGGCAAAACTGTGATAAGACCTTGTTGAGCATGGAGATAACGAGATAACTGGATAACTGTCGGATAACTGTCACTGACTGTTGCAGGCATCGGTCGGGGTGTCGGTCATGGTGCGGGTGTGGCGCTGACCCTCTCACCACTGCGACAGGAGGTGTCGGTCATGGTGCGGGTGTGGCGCTGACCCTCTCACCACTGCGACAGGAGGTGCGGTCATGGTGCGGGTGTGGCGCTGACCCTCTCACCACTGCGACAGGAGGTGTCGGTCATGGTGCGGGTGTGGCGCTGACCCTCTCACCACTGTGACAGGAGGTGTCGGTCATGGTGCGGGTGTGGCGCTGACCCTCTCACCACTGCGACAGGAGGTGTCGGTCATGGTGCGGGTGTGGCGCTGACCCTCTCACCACTGCGACAGGAGGTGTCGGTCATGGTGCGGGTGTGGCGCTGACCCTCTCACCACTGCGACAGGAGGTGTCGGTCATGGTGCGGGTGTGGCGCTGACCCTCTCACCACTGCGACAGGAGGTGTCGGTCATGGTGCGGGTGTGGCGCTGACCCTCTCACCACTGCGACAGGAGGTGTCGGTCATGGTGCGGGTGTGGCGCTGACCCTCTCACCACTGCGACAGGAGGTGTCGGTCATGGTGCGGGTGTGGCGCTGACCCTCTCACCACTGCGACAGGAGGTGTCGGTCATGGTGCGGGTGTGGCGCTGACCCTCTCACCACTGCGACAGGAGGTGTCGGTCATGGTGCGGGTGTGGCGCTGACCCTCTCACCACTGCGACAGGAGGTGTCGGTCATGGTGCGGGTGTGGCGCTGACCCTCTCACCACTGCGACAGGAGGTGTCGGTCATGGTGCGGGTGTGGCGCTGACCCTCTCACCACTGCGACAGGAGGTGTCGGTCATGGTGCGGGTGTGGCGCTGACCCTCTCACCACTGCGACAGGAGGTGTCGGTCTTTTATGGTGGGGGTGGGGGGGTCCCCCTCTCCCCACTGCGACAGGAGGTGTCGGTCATGGTGCGGGTGTGGCGCTGACCCTCTCACCACTGCGACAGGAGGTGTCGGTCATGGTGCGGGTGTGGCGCTGACCCTCTCACCACTGCGACAGGAGGTGTCGGTCATGGTGCGGGTGTGGCGCTGACCCTCTCACCACTGTGACAGGAGGTGTCGGTCATGGTGCGGGTGTGGCGCTGACCCTCTCACCACTGCGACAGGAGGTGTCGGTCATGGTGCGGGTGTGGCGCTGACCCTCTCACCACTGCGACAGGAGGTGTCGGTCAGGCCCCTCCCACTAAGGTGTCGGTCATGGTGCGGGTGTGGCGCTGACCCTCTCACCACTGCGACAGGAGGTGTCGGTCATGGTGCGGGTGTGGCGCTGACCCTCTCACCACTGCGACAGGAGGTGTCGGTCATGGTGCGGGTGTGGCGCTGACCCTCTCACCACTGCGACAGGAGGTGTCGGTCATGGTGCGGGTGTGGCGCTGACCCTCTCACCACTGCGACAGGAGGTGTCGGTCATGGTGCGGGTGTGGCGCTGACCCTCTCACCACTGCGACAGGAGGTGTCGGTCATGGTGCGGGTGTGGCGCTGACCCTCTCACCACTGCGACAGGAGGTGTCGGTCATGGTGCGGGTGTGGCGCTGACCCTCTCACCACTGCGACAGGAGGTGTCGGTCATGGTGCGGGTGTGGCGCTGACCCTCTCACCACTGCGACAGGAGGTGTCGGTCATGGTGCGGGTGTGGCGCTGACCCTCTCACCACTGCGACAGGAGGTGTCGGTCATGGTGCGGGTGTGGCGCTGACCCTCTCACCACTGCGACAGGAGGTGTCGGTCATGGTGCGGGTGTGGCGCTGACCCTCTCACCACTGCGACAGGAGGTGTCGGTCATGGTGCGGGTGTGGCGCTGACCCTCTCACCCTGCGACAGGAGGTGTCGGTCATGGTGCGGGTGTGGCGCTGACCCTCTCACCACTGCGACAGGAGGTGTCGGTCATGGTGCGGGTGTGGCGCTGA
The DNA here is from genome assembly GCA_034440575.1 of Imbricaverruca yamaguchii. Classification (NCBI taxonomy): domain Eukaryota; kingdom Metazoa; phylum Arthropoda; class Thecostraca; family Neoverrucidae; genus Imbricaverruca; species Imbricaverruca yamaguchii. The sequence continues at coordinate 124,876 of JAOTOL010000814.1, read as the reverse complement.
CCCTCTCACCACTGCGACAGGAGGTGTCGGTCATGGTGCGGGTGTGGCGCTGACCCTCTCACCACTGCGACAGGAGGTGTCGGTCATGGTGCGGGTGTGGCGCTGACCCTCTCACCACTGCGACAGGAGGTGTCGGTCATGGTGCGGGTGTGGCACTGACCCTCTCACCACTGTGCGACAGGAGGTGTCGGTCATGGTGCGGGTGTGGCGCTGACCCTCTCACCACTGTGACAGGAGGTGTCGGTCATGGTGCGACGCGGCTCGGCCGCTTTGAGACGCGGCGGCGAGGCGTGCGAGGCGATGGCCGAGTACAAGCGAGCGCTGCAAATGGTCGCCAGGCACCGCCAGCTACGTCTGTCCGACGCCGAACTGAACTCGCTCAGGTTAGCCCCGACGCATGTCAGAACGGCGCGGACTGGGACCAGGTCAACGCTGAGCCAGGTCAGGGTGAGCCCAGGATCAGTCAAGTCAGTCCAAGTCGACCCACGTCACGTCAGCCCGGGCACACGTCACGTCAGTCCGGGCACACATCACGTCAGCCCAGATCCGCATCACGTCAGCCCAGATCCGCATCACGTCAGCCCGGACCAACGTCACGTTAGCCCGGGCCCACGTCACGTTAGCCCGGATCCGCGTCACGTCAGCCCGGACCCACATCACGTCAGCCCGGATCCGCATCACGTCAGCCCGGACCCACGTCACGTCAGCCCGGACCCACGTCACGTCAGCCAGGACCCACGTCACGTCAGCCTGCACCAAGGATGCCATGATCCATGTTGAGTAAGTTTGTTGAAGGCTGTACACTATTTTCGATGTCGCAATTGAGTCCGGAATTTTGAGCAAAAGAGAAAGCGTCTTGCGTTTGGGATTTGATGTTCGTGATGAGCGAGGGCGAAGCACGAGCGATTCTACTCCTGGATGCATACGACACGAGGTCATCCAAGCAGCCCGCTCCGGCCTGATCGACACGCCTTCCAGACCGTGGTAGCCCCTTTTTCTGCGGGTCGAATCATGATTTCTTGATAAATAATTTACTTGGTCTGCCTGCTTGGTTTTTGGCAACCTATATACATACATATATATATATATATATATATATATATATATATATATATATATATATATATATATATATATATATATATATATATATATATTAATTGTGCGCTTTTCCCCTCTAAAAAGTTTTGTGGTGGGATTCAGCCGGTACCGATCCCGTCAGCATCGCTAAGGGCTATGTCAGCCACGACTCACTAAGTCCCTCAGCCAGTCAGCTAGTCAGCCGCCGGCCATATGCTTGGTCGTGACGGGACGTGACGTGCGCGCTCCCAGGCGGGGCCACTGCGCAGCTGTTGTCCGTCCGTCGGAGAATGCCGTCGAACGTTGCATACGGGTGGCGTTCAACGGCTGCATGCGGCATGAACCGGGCGGGAAGTCCGTGAAAGGAAGGGAAGAAACGAAAGGAGCGATGACAGTGTGGCACCTATACTGATTCGAGAATCCGGGATGTGTATCACACCTCGAGATGCGTGTACTCAAGTTGTGGCTAGTTTCGACTGAATTGGATTGCTTTTCAATCCAAATATATAGCGCTTTGGGTTGCTATTTCCGCAATCACCAGGGGACGAGTAGTCTTGGGGTAAGTTACCCGTCTCACCATCGAAAGATTGTGGGTTCGAGTCTCGCCTATCGCTACTCTTCGTCCGCGACCAATCGGCGTGATAGATAGGCGACGCTGCATGACTCAACGGTCGACGTGTCGTAAAACCAACAACCACCACCACCACCGCAATCACCAGGTACACTTCTATCCGAATGCACCCTGCCAGATTGTCGAAATATATTTTGCTTGTTTCTGTGGTCCCAGCACTTCGGCGGAAATTGGTGCTGTTACTGACGTGACGTGACGTGTGCTTCTTGGCCCGTGTGAGGTGACGTGACGTGTGCTTCCGCAATGTTACTTAGATGACGTGACGTGACGGGTGATCCATGTGCTGTCACTGACGTTGCGTGAGTTACATTGCCCGGTATAGACATTGACGTGACGTGACGTGACGTGACGTGACGTGACGAGTGATCCGTGCCCGGTGACGTACTGACGTGACGTTACGTACTTACGTGACGTATGCTCTGTGACTGCCACTGCTGACACTGACGCGACGTGTGATCGGTGGCCACGTGATGTTCCTGCCGTGACGTGACGTGACGTGACGGGTGCCCCAGGTACTGTTACGCGATGGCGTGCCACGAGGTGGCGACGCTAGACGCGCTGCTGTCGGCCGAGGACGAGCTGCTGACGCTCATCGACAGTGCCAGGCCGATGCCAGCCGCCTTCTACCAGCTGGGCAAAGTCTACCTCAAACTCAACAGGTGGGCTGTCGGAGGACCAACTCGTGTGCTGGCTTGCTCAACTTCTCTGCTGAGGAGTTGTTCTCCTTCAGACAACTCTGTTGTCATTCTCTTTGGAATGCTGGGTGTACTCCACTGACCCGACGTCATTTGCACTTGGAAACTGGGCATGCAGCGGAAAATATGCAATGTTTCAGCGGGACACCACCAGGCGACCCCAGTGGCTGAGTAGGGGCAAATGACTTTCCGCACGGGTGACATACGTTAATGGCCCCGAGCGTTTAGCAGCCGCACGTCAGTATCCAATTTTGGACGACCCCTTTATGTAATTTTTGTTTCTGATCTTTGACTTCCGGGCGTCATTACATGTGGTTTCCATGCTGACTTAGATTATGCCATTTTGATCCCAAAAATCAAGTTTTCTTCCCTGCCCACCTACGTTAGTCATCGAAGTTGAGAAATTTCACACTCGATAATACCTTGTATTATCGAGTATATGATGCAATGTATTACATACTATCACTTCTATCGAGCGCAGTGTTCAGTCCTACGCACCTATCTGATACGTCGGTACATTCGTACATCTGATATGTCGGTACATCGGTACATCTGATATGTCGGTACATTGGTATCTCAGATATGTGCCGCTTTTGGAGTCCATCGTCCCCGTCGTTTTGCCACGACACCGGGTTGTATGAAGTAACTTGATGGGTAGTTCATAAATTAATTCATAGGTGGCAGTACTGTCGGGTCGCAGTGGACAGATGATTCAGCAATGATCGACCGAGTTTATAGAGGCACGGGGTTCAGATGTTGATGCAGGAAGATAATTCGAGATCCAGGGTGAGTGGATTCGCTGTTAAGAATTATGGCTTGTGAGAAGAAACAGAAACAATGCAAGACAACGCAATAGGATTATCAACACATGTTTGGCTGCTCTCCGTTTTGAGCGGAACAATCCAAATTCCATCTTTGATGGACGGTTTCTTGCAATTCAACCGTTAATATCGCTGCTAATCCCCTCTCACCTCTCTCCCTCAACTCCACCCACTCACTCACTCACTCACTCACTCACTCACTCACTCACTCACTCACTCACTCACTCACTCACTCACTCACTCACTCACTCACTCACTCACTCACTCACTCACTCACTCACTCACTCACCCACTCACTCACTCACTCACTCACTCACTCACTCACTCACTCACTCACTCACTCACTCACTCACTCCATTTTGTATATTCCATAAAACTGTATGAGACGGAGTCGATGCAGTCGATATCGACTATCGATGTCAAATCTAGGTGGGATGCAGTGTTTGGAGCGCTACACTTGCTCAGCGATATCCGGCGTCAATGGCGCCGCTACCGGGCGTGGAGAGAGGGAGGGAGAATGTGGTGAAGCTGACAACGGAGTCGGTGGGAGGGGGCAGGTTCGTGGCGCCCAGCGGCAACACGGCAACGCCATTGAGGGGCTGGCAGCGAAGGAGCGTAACCCACGGACAAGCGACGGCAGCTGGGCATAAGCACAAAATGACCGTAACCCTCGGACAAGCGACGGTAGCTGGGCATAAACGCATAATCTGATGCAATTGAAGACGTCACGTGATTTTGAATCGGTAATAATGAGGTGCAATTTTCGCGATATTCGCAATGTAATCCATGTGTGATGATGCGTAAATCCCCATATCGCCAGTGCTCGATATGCCGATATGGGAGGATGGGGAGACGGGAGAAAGGGAAGAAGGGAAGGAGGCGAGAATGGATGGGAGAGGGAGATGGTGACAGAGGAATAGCAGATATTTTAATGGTTGCATTGCAATAAGCTTGTATTAACGTTCATAATTTGTATTGTGTCGCTCGAAACGTCGAGTAACCGCAAATGCGCCGATAATGATACAGAGGTATTACTAAAGTATATTATATGTACTGTGCTGTATTGTCTGCTGCTTTATCTCTACGCTCCTCATAAGTTATCATTTCTCACAGCGAATACATTCATCCTGCAGCTCAAAATATCCACCCGCATCGACATCTGACCCCCGTCCCTGCATAACTGGGTCGAACATTGACGAATACTCTGTTCACCACGGCGTGACGGTGCTGCCGCCTATGAGTCGGCTTACAAACTGATATCAAATAGCTTCATACAACGCAGTGTTGTGGCAAAATGACGAGGGTAATGGACGCCAAAAGCGGTGCATATTTGCAATACCAATGCACCGACGATATGTCCCGGAAAGGACGCCGCCCTCGATGGAAGTGATATTGTAAAAAGTGGAAAATTTGACAAACATTAATGACTAAGACAGGGAAAAAAGATTATATTCTGTGGACCGAAATGCTATATTTGTGTTCAGGATGAAAAAGAACATCGGGTGATGCCTGGAAATCGAATATCTGAAACTAAAACGAAGCATGAGACGCCATAGTGTCTCATTGTGGCTGACACCATGTGTCCGTGTGGCTGACACACCATGTCCATGTCCGTGCGGCTGGCAAACCATGTCCATGTGGCTAACACGCCATGTCCATGTACATGCGGCTGACACACGCCATGTCCATGTCCATGTGGCTGACACACCATGTCCATGTCCGTGCGGCTGGCACACGCCATGTCCATGTCCTGTGACACACCATGTCCATGTCCGTGCGGCTGGCAAACCATGTCCATGTGGCTAACACGCCATGTCCATGTACATGCGGCTGACACACGCCATGTCCATGTCCGTGCGGCTGGCACACGCCATGTCCATGTCCGTGTGGCTGACAAACCATGTCCATGTCCGTGGGCTGGCACATTTTGCGCCATGTCCATGTCCGTGTGGCTGACACACCATGTCCATGTCCGTGTGGCTGACAAACCATGTCCAGGTACGTGTGGCTGACAAACCATGTCCAGGTACGTGTGGTGGGCAGAATATCATTTTTTTTTGTGCCGGTGTGTAACACATCAAATCGTATTGTTGCTGAGTGTCGTTCTTATGCCGCGTGTTTAGAGATGTCGGCCAATATGGGCAGATCAGTATTAACCCGCGCCGTTTCGGAGGGTGGGGGTCGTTGACGACCACCCTCCCCCAAGGTTTTCCGCGGACAGTGAAAAAACGGCACGCGACAGGGCGCCACAATTTTGCACACCTTTTCCCACATCAATTTGGCATGTTGTGTCAAAATTGTGTGGTCAGATCAGCTAGGGTCAACGAGTTAGTCGAGGTCAAGTGAGGTCATCTCCAAAGGGAGTTAAACCAGTCGTTACGCTTTAACGGATAAATATATTTTACCACAACTTTGAGCGTGTGTTTATCTTTAGGGATGCAACACAACGCACCAGAGGAATTGTTTTCCCCGTTTTGACTACTTAATTGTTTTGTATATTTGCCCATTAGAGTTAAAATCGAAAAAAAAAAGGCAACAATATTTCGCCTTTTACCTATTAAAAAGTTAGAAAAGAAAAATTAATGGACTTTAAGTTCAAAATTTTGAAGAAAAAAAACTTGATTTTGGGCAGCGAAAAATGATATGGTCCTGGTCGACTTTGCTTTCATTTTCTGATTCCAAATAATTTTATCTCATCTCCCTCAAAATGAACTCACCAGAACCACAGACATGATGTAAGTCGCGAAAACCTAGACCCCCTAGTGGCGTCACTTTTTGGGGGAAATTTTTAGGGGTGATGTCTGACCCTACTCGTCGAGCGCTTTCCGATGGCACCTATTTCGTTTTCGTGCGACGCTTAGTTTGAAGATTAGATTAGTTTGGAGATCCCTATCGATCTCCCCCCCCCCTGAGACGGGGTGTGAGGATGCGACCGGAAAGACGGGGAGGGTTAATGTACAGATAAAGGGTGCTGGGAGACCGCTGGGGTGGCGGCACGCATTGTTCCATTGGTGGGTGCGCCATGACAGCCAGTCAGTGGTAGCGCTACTTTGCGCCGTGCAAGACGAGACATGACCAACGTGTGGGGCAGCCGATAGCGTGTTTCCCAAGTAGCCACATCAACCGGCTTCAGATCACATAGTTGAATGGTGCGTGGACTATGCGGCCAAACGCGTCGTAACGTAACGCGGGGGAGAAGGCTGCCTGGGCGAACTGGCTGCCAAGCTCCATGGCGGCGTTGGCGGCGAAGAAGCGTCGCTCACGTGGAGCGTGACTGTGTGCGTGTGTGGCAGGTTCGACCAGGCGCGTGACGTGTTGAGCACGTGCTCGAGCATCCTGGCGCAGGGTGTTCGCGGTGAGATGACCGTGTTCCCGGGCACTGGAGCCACCATCCCCGACATGGAGCGCGCCGGGAGGGGCACACTGCGTCACGAGGTGGTCACACTGCTCGGCCGGTGCCAGCCGGCACCACGACCCGATGCACTCTGTCGCTACGAGACCTGCCTCTGTCACGTCAGCGTGCCCGACATCGCCAAGCCCGGCGAGCGGCGCCAGCAAACTCGACGCAGCATCTACTACAGGTAGGAGGATGCACTGCACCGTTTTTTTTTTTTGGGTTAATAGCCACAGCTAATTGTGGATGGCCTTAATACATGTCTGTCTGCCACATGCTGGCGTATTCATCACACGGATGTACCGCAGGAGAGCAGGCAATGGAATTACTACCGATGGATTCACTCGCTATAAATCGAGTATGTCATACGCGACGTAGCCGACCTTTAGTAATGTGACCCGACTCGACTTCATCAAACCTGACCTCTTCCGACAGCGACGTGGACTTTGCCGGCTTCATGAAGGTGCAGTGCTTGGCCAAGTGTTATCTCGAGTTTCACATGGTCTGCTGGCGTCAGCTGAAGGAGCAGTTCGGTTCGGAGACTCAGCGCACCACTGATAAGGTGAGTTGTTCTCGGCAGGGACAAGCAACAGACAGACACGGTAGGGTGGTGCTTGCCTGGCAACGGACAGGGTTATTTATCTGAATTCGAGTTTTGTAGTGGGAATGTAACGCTTCAGGGAAAATACTGCGTGGACCGCACACCAGAATACACTCCACCAACCTTGTCAAGACAAATTACCGACCGCAATAAGCGAGTGTGGTTAGTGTAGACCGCATTGCTGGCAAAAGCGGACGCTAAATTGATGCTTGCATGAGCAAAATGAGTGCCACGATGTTCGTGAGAAGCTGTGTCTGGTGTTGCTGCGGTGGAAATATTTGGTTTTCCGGGCTAGGTGCGATCTTGCATTGCTTTGGCGGTTTGATGCTGATGCGGCTTACTGTTGTTAGCAAAGTTGTTCATGGCGTGCTGGTCGGCTGTGTGACTACGTCAGAGCTGAATAGCACGGATTTAGCTAGTTATTGAAGTTTGGGGGCACATTGACTGCATAGGTCGTGCAGCGTCCACATCGGACGTCCTTCATAGAGCGCCTGCTTCACACAACGTCAGTAATCCCGATAGCGTCAAATCCCACTTTCACTGTTTGTATTCGGTACACTACGAAGTCGCGGCGCTCAATGAAGCAACAATCGCATAGTCACAATGTGTGTGTGGGGGGGGGTGAGCTGCTCATGCCGATACTTGTCGCCCGCGAGCCCGACTGTGTGTCAGTGGCCCGGCTCCACCAGACATCTTCCGGCAGGACATACTCAACACACCATGCTTCACACCCGACTGCGGCGCCAACATCTGCCGCATCGTCACCATCAGCTCCAACGGATTGGAGAAGCATGACATTGCCAACGACGAGTTCAAGCGACAGCAGCAGAAACAACCACAAAAGCAACTCTCAAAGTAAGTTACTCTTCTGAACCACAGGCGAAATTTTGGATGTCTGAAATTGTCTACCAGAGCCTCGTGCCTGGATTTGTCACTAATTGCTAGGGAAGGGACGCATCAGATCTGAAGCGTAGTTTATAGTAAATAGATGATATCTACTGAGAACGACGTTGTTTCCTGATAATGGAAACGTTCCGCGCGTTATTGTAGCAATGCTTGCGTGCGTAATGCTTTATGCTATTATGCGTTATGCTCACCTCTTGTCTACATAGTTAGGTCCACTTAATTTTCATTTTCTTTAAGTAAACAAATTTAATGTTAATAAAAGTTTAAAGTTTTATGTTAATTTGATCGCCGTTAATTATACATTACAGCGCACTGTTTGTATTGCCCAGGCAAACGATCTCATACTCGCAGTGAGCTTGTATGACTTGTCGTTTGCAGGACATACGCTATAACCACTCGGCCAGCTTTATTTTGCCCAGCTGAGTAGTGTTGGAATAATGCTTTTTTTTTCGTTAGGTGCGATGTCGAAACGAGTACAGTAGGATGTCGAATGGGCCATGTAAACGATGCCACTAAACATAGCTGATGAATAAATACATATTTTATTACTGCGTTGTAATGTGACTTACTCTCCTGTTTTTTTTAGACCAACTCACTTCAGCTGAAGGATAGTTCCGTTGGCCGTGAAGTGGTTCAAGATATGAGGCTTTGGAAGTATAGAAGCAGTGGGGCCTATACAATCGATATCTTTTCTGGTTTTTTTCCCCAGTATCCTATGACAATTCAGAATTTAGTTTGCGCAGATGTAAATCAGATGACGAGAAATCGATGGAGGTTTTCAGAAAAGGTCGGCCGGTTAGTTTTCGAGATCTCAAGGTCCCTATATGGCACTATGTGCCCCCTAACTAATTCGTTGTTCAGCAAGAATGTCCCGTAATAAGTGTAGGTAAGTGATTGGGGATTAGTAAGCAACTCCCGTGATGTGTGAATGGGTCATTTTCAAATGTAATCAATATGAACAACATCTTGCTACCTTTACAATATCTTAGTATTGCTCCTGCTGATCAAGGAATTATCTTCTTTTTTTCAATAACGTTATCAATTAACCTAGTTAGAAAATTATATTCTTCATGTGAATAACTGTTCGGCAATAAATGGTTTATGATATGATTATTAAAACATTCTGGCGGTTATTTTTATTTTGCTCTTTGTCCCTCTGGTTCGGGGCGCTCTAAGTGTAATGGAGTAGTTGCATACACGGTCTGTGTCGACATTATTGCAATGTAATGCATTACAGTTCAAGTACCTGCTATGTTGCCACTGTTAACGGGTACGTGCCCACGGCTTGTCGGCCAACCGAACGCATTCACATTACGCACCGTTTGCTGGTCGCTTGCGCCAGTCACGAGCTATTCGTTCACACCGTGGTGTGCCCGTCTGCGACTGTCGCGGGCTGACCACTCCCCGCAGGCAACGGAAGAAGCTGGCGGCGCAGGCGCAGAAGAAACACCAGGTGGGAAAGCTGCGGAAGCCGGACGACGGCCGCAGGGACAGCGTGCCGGGTCCGGCCGATGCTGAGGCGCAGGTAGGCGTGCCCGGTGGCTCTCGGCCGGTTCGAAACGAGCACAATGGGATGCCAATATTTCCCATGGAATTAGTGTCATTTCTGGTGCTTTTGATGCCTCAGACTCAAATTCCAGCTGATGGTGTAGGCACTTCAAACTGATGGTGTAGGTTCCAAGAAGCAGGATGTCGATGCTTCTTGGAGAAGGATGTCGATTGAGTGTTCAGAAAGTGGTGTATTCCATCCTATTTCATGAATAATTTATCACTGCACCAGCGACACCAGCGGCACCAGGCTCCTTGGGTGCCCGCTTGGTAGACCATTTTTGGTCACCTCGTGATGCGACAGCTGGCTCCTCCCGATTGGTTCTGTGAAACCGCCTCGGGGACGAATAGTCTAGGGGTAAGTTGCTCGTCTCACAATCGGAAGGTTGTGGGTTCGAGTCTCACCTGTCGCTACTCTTCGCCCGCGACTAATCGGCGTGAGAGATAGGCGACGTTGGATGATTCAACGGTCAATGCGTCGTAAAACCAATAACCAACCTGTGAATCCGCCTCTGATCACCATTCAGCACCTGTTCTTCCGAGTCATGCACTTCAGTTGACATGGTGAAAGACATTGGGAAACACTGTTTTGGTACATTTAGAACATCACGTGAAACACTGTTTTGGTACATTTAGAACATCACGTGAAACACTGTTTTGGTACATTTAGAACATCACGTGAAACACTGTTTTGGTACATTTAGAACATCACGTGAAACTCTGTTTTGGTACATTTAGAACATCACGTGAAATTGTACATTTAGAACAATACGTTAAAATGTTTGGTACATTTAGAACATCACGTTAAACACTGTTTCGGTACATGTAGAACATCACGTGAAACACTGTTTTGGTACATTTAGAACATCACGTGAAACACTGGAGCCTGGGCACCACCGAGTGATGCCTACCCAACGTTGCGCTTTGCGGTAGTTTTTGTTTCGTCACTGACTATCGCCAGAGGGCGGGGATAGCCGAGTGGTTAAGGTGTCGGGCTATGGGTACCAAAGGTCCCGGGCTCGACACTAGCGCCGCTCAGGACATTTCCCAATCCCGCGGCCCACCGGCGAAACAGTGTGGGCGGCGCCATTAGCCGTGAATGTGCATAAAGTGCGTCGTGAACCACCCAATAAACAATAAACAGACAACTATCACCAGTTGAAGACTGCACGCCTCCGAAATACATTGCATGGTCGGTTTGCATTGTGCTGGGCATGTTTGCACTTTACGCATGCCTGAATGCGAGCCGCTGGAGTCGTCGCCCGACTGGTTGCCACTGAGCGCGATGTTTGTGCGTGATGCAGAGATCCGAGCGAGATTCGAAAGCTGAGCGGGAGGTGACACCGCCGACCGCCCGCGACCAGGCCGCGCCGCCACCGACTGCCGACGTGGCGCCTGACCTGCGCGAGATGACCGTACTGCGCCGGGACGTCGATGAGGTGAGTCGAATGGCGAGATGTGACGCATGAGACGTGGGATACTGTCGCTGACGATATGTGACGCGTGAAACGTAAGATACTGTCGCTGACGATATGTGACGCGTGAAACGTAAGATACTGTCGCTGACGATATGTGACGCGTGCAACGTAAGGTACTGTCGCTGACGAGATGTGACGCGTGAAACGTAAGATGCTGTCGCTGACGATATGTGACGCGTGAAACGTAAGATACTGTCGCTGACGAGATGTGACGCGTGAAACGTAAGATACTGTCGCTGACGAGATGTGACGCGTGAAACGTAAGATACTGTCGCTGACGAGATGTGACGCGTGAAACGTAAGATACTGTCGCTGACGAGATGTGACGCGTGAAACGTAAGATACTGTCGCTGACGAGATGTGACGCGTAAAACGTAAGATGCTGTCGCTGACGAGATGTGGCGGGTGGGACGTGAAAGAGTGTCCGCTGAGGTGAAGTGACGTGTGGTAGTGCTGCTGACGAGATGTGACGTGTGGGACGTGAAAGAGTGTCCGCTGAGGTGAAGTGACGTGTGGTAGTGCTGCTGACGAGATGTGACGTGTGGGACGTGAAAGAGTGTCCACTGTGGTGAAGTGACGTGTGGTAGTGCTGCTGACGAGATGTGACGTGTGGGACGTGAAAGAGTGTCCGCTGAGGTAAAGTGCGAGACGTGTGGTAGTGCTGCTGACGACTGTGCTGTGCCTCTCATGATGAACGATTGCGGGCTATGGGTACTAAAGGTCCCGGGTTCGACTCTAACGCCACTCAGGACATTTCCCAATCCCGCGGCCCACCGGCGAAACAGTGTGGGCGGCGCCATTAGCCGTGAATGTGCATAAAGTGTGTCGTGAACCAACCAATAAACAAATAAACAATAATCGCGGGTAGCAAGGCAAGTAAATGAGACATTGCAAGCATTGCTTCCCATAGAAAGGTAAGTCGATCGATATTCCTATGACATTACCGGCCCTTTTGTACAGCTCGATACATTTTGTTTTTGGTCTTCGCCTCTGAAAGTAGAATACAATTTTTTTTGTCTTGGTCTCATCCTAGTTTATCCTACGTTGAACGTCTTATTTCGCATTACACCACCACCAACCTCATTTATATAGTCGCTATTTGCTGATCCGCAATTGTACCTAACGATTATGCAATGCTGCACAATTGTACTTAACGATTATACGGTTACCTTACACAAATATACAAGACTTGTGCTGTGTAAAAATTCAATAAATTAATGGTTAATTTAAGCTAATGTAACAACTGACAGTTTGCTTCACAACTGAAAATGTTGCTGATTAGAGGGCGTATGCTGCCTAACCCTCTTCCTACCGGGGGAAGGGGTGCAGAAACTCCGCCCTAGGTGTTTTCCTTAACAACTATATAACGCGCAGCGATATCAACTTGAAAGTTCAGTAGCTGTTTGGACAGCAATTCTACAGTTCGTGGCCAGGAGTCTTGCCCATTATGGGGCGAACGCGATTTACGGCATACTGATTTCACCTCCCACGACTTTTCACCGAAATGAAGGATGTACAAACTAGAAACAAGTTTGAAACAGATAAAATCGTCTTTCGCCATTTCACAGCGAATTTCATTAGAAATGCTGCTGCCATTCCTGGATTCTGAATTTTTGTGCAATATGTTTGTCAAATTTGATAAACTAAAAATATATGTTCCATTGGGCATATTGCCAATATGCAATTTTTTTCTTACAACACATCCCTTTTCTGTGGATTATTTTTTGCACACGTGGGTTTTTTATATGAAGTTGACGATCGGGGTGAGTTTTGTGTATTTTTACGCTTACTCTGAACTACCCCAGACGAATTTTGCACTTCGACAACGACGTCCACCACCCTAATCTGACCCGATGCGATCTCGGCCTAGGCACCTGCGGCAAAGAAGGCCAAGAAGAAGAAGAGGGGCGCGTCTCAGCGTCGTCGTCCTGCGGATCTGCAGTTCTGGGACCAGCCTGCCGACGAGACGGTCTGCACCGGCCCTCCGGTGGACGTGATCTACGCCACCGACGAGTGAGTGGCGCCGCCGTCGCGACGGCGCGCTCGTGCCTGACAGCTGGCCGGCGCCTCCCGCGCCACTGGCACTGTGACTGGCGCACGGCGGGCTTCTTGTTTAGTTGCCGGATCCGGAGAACACAGCGCAGTGCTTGAACTTCTGCCGAGCAGTGACGTGTGCTTTTTAAACCTTTCCGAACGTTTTCGCGCGTCGGAACTTTGAGGTACTTAGTTTTGTTTGTAATTGGCGAATAGCGAAATCGTTAATAGTACGTGGAAAGAGTAAGTCGAGAAAATGGGGTGTGGCATTATCTTTCTTACAGGACTATACCGTTTTCTATTATGGGAATGGCAAGCTCGCTTTTCAATGACTAAAGCTGGCCATTTTATCATCGAGTAATGACTGCACACTTCATTATGAAACAGAGCTATTCAACCTTCCTTTAGGAAAAAGCGAATGATGATGCCTTGGAAGGGATATTGTTATGGACGACAAACATCCAGGGCAAGGATGTTTTTGCGATTCTGGGCTGAAGTAGTATCAGCATGGTGGCAGCATTTAGCCCTCCTTTCCCGGGATTATCCCAGTTCCTGCCAAATTGGAGCAGTCGGCTTCCAGCCCTTGCCTGTTCGCTACAACGCCACTTGCGGTGAGGATTGTTGACAATTTCTATTAGTCTGCTCACTGTAGCACAACCTGCAGTGAAGATTGTTGACATTTCATTTCAATCTGTGCAGTGATTGTCGGCTAAGTGACTCAGTAACTATCCTGTTGTGACAATACATGTTTCTATGTTATGGTAATCTGGCATTGTGTTGTGGTAACCTCTGTCGCCGTGTCTTGTCGACTTGACATCGTGTTGTGATCAGTTGCGTTCTTCTGCTGTGAGGATGTACGCTCTGCTGTTGTGACGCTGTCTTTTTACGGAAGTTAAATTTTATCTTTAAGGGTCGACCTGGCCGGGCGCCTGCAAAGCTTGGATGAGCTGCGTATACTGCAATTCAGCACTCGCGCTCTCATCCCCGACACGGTAAGGTGGCTGTGGTGGCAGATTCTGTGTACAGTCGCGCTGCTATTCCCGGTACGGTAAGGTGGCTGTGGTGGCAGATTATGTGTACAGTCGCGCTGCTATTCCCGGTACGGTAAGGTGGCTGTGGTGGCAGATTCTGTGTACAGTCGCGCTGCTATTCCCGACACGGTAAGGTGGCTGTGGTGGCAGATTATGTGTACAGTCGCGCTGCTATTCCCGGTACGGTAAGGTGGCTGTGGTGGCAGATTCTGTGTACAGTCGCGCTGCTATTCCCGCTACGGTAAGGTGGCTGTGGTGGCAGATTCTATGTACAGTCGCGCTGCTATTCCCGGTACGGTAAGGTGGCTGTGGTGGCAGATTATGTGTACAGTCGCGCTGCTATTCCCGGTACGGTAAGGTGGCTGTGGTGGCGGGTACGGTAAGGTGGCTGTGGTGGCAGATTCTGTGTACAGTCGCGCTGCTATTCCCGGTACGGTAAGGTGGCTGTGGTGGCAGATTCTGTGTACAGTCGCGCTGCTATTCCCGGTACGGCACGGTGGCTGTAGTGGCTGTCCTGTCTGCCTGCCTTTGTGGGACGACCTCCCGCTGTCTCATCTGCGTGTTGTGAATATGTGATGTTGCAAGTCGTGTGGAAGACCGGGCCAAATTTGCGTAAGTGGCGTGACCTTTCCAACTTGAACAACTCAGCTCGGTTGCTTCGTTGCTAATGATTCTGCAACCAGGTGACCCGGTCGAACAGGGTTTTCAACAAGAAATAGCATACTTGAGCCGGCGTTATTTTAGGTAGTCGGCTGGACTTCAGATGCCTTTGCTGGACAGCACCTGTTCCGCCATGGTGTAGGTGGTGTAGGTGGTGTAGGTAGATGTTCACGGTGTCATTTTTCTGCACATATGCAAGTACCGTATCGAGTTCAGTGCACTCCTTTTTGTTTAAAAAAAATTGTGAAGCAGAACACTCCATATTCCAACAACCCAGGGTAGCATCAGAATGAAACCCGGAGATCACGAGGAATTCCAGCTCCAACTCCAACCCCAAGGTTTTTTTCTCGCGAACCTAGGCTGCTAGTTTCTGAGGTTTTCGGCCTTGTAAGTGATCGTTTGTGGTAGAAAAAAAGAGACGAAAAATATGAGCTAATCAAACATACTGGCGCACATGCCTGGAAAGTATTGCATTAATATATTGAAATGTTGCCAACATGTGAAGCAGGGGACTGCATGACAGCTTCTTTCACGTAGTTTGATGGAAAGTACTTTTCTGCAGCAAGCTGCAAGCTCCAAGCTCCAAGGCAAAACAAGCTCTGCAAGGTTTTGCCAGTTATTGACTGAACTTATTTTCACCCGGCACATATTTTATTACATGGTAAAGTTATGGGTCGCGCAAGACATGGATTCCTTTCTTAGTGTTTAAAAAGAGAAGTTCATTCACATTATATTTACAACAACAAAAAATGTTGAAGTACCTGGCGTCATACCTTTATTCTGATGCTGCTTGGACAACAATATTGACGCATAACGTACACACTACTGTGCCCCTTTTTGCTGAATACAGCCATGTTCATTATTTATTTTTTAAACAAACATCCAGCATAAAAAGTAGCTCATACAGTCATATAGCAATCCTTCATTTGCCATTCACCCAGAAATGCGGCTTGGATGTTATATGTTGTTTAGCTTAGGTCGCACATGTATTAGACTATTAATGGTTTTAGTGTATGACTAGCCTCACGTATGGGCGCTAAATGACCTAGTAGTCGGCGCGCCCTTAAACCCAAATAATCAATCAACCGATTAGCCTCACGTGGGACCTCTACCGGCGGTGTATGATTGCCTTCACGTGGGACCTCTCCCGGCGGTGTATGATTACCTTCACGTGGGACCTCTACCGGCCGTGTATGATTACCTTCACGTGGGACCTCTCCGATTACTATGGTGTACCCGATGTTGGACCGCCCTGGCGGTGTATGACTACCCTCACGTGGGGCTTCCTGGCAGAGTATGTGGTGTATCCTGACGTGGGACCTCTCTCGACTGTCATGACGTGTCGTGACGGTGTATGACTACCACCGTGACGTGGGACCTCCCTTGGTGAAATATGGTGTATCCTGACGTGGGACCGCTCCCGGCAGTGTATGATTACCCCCACGTGGGACCTGCGGGGTATGTGGTGTTTCCTGACAGGGGACCGCGATGGCCGAGTGGTTAAGGTGTCGGGCTTTGGGTACCAAAGGTCCCGGGTTCGACTCTAGCGCCACTCAGGACATTTCCCAATCCCGCGGCCCACCGGCGAAACAGTGTGGGCGGCGCCATTGGCCGTGAATGTGCATAAAGTGTGTCGTGAACCAACCAATAAACAAACAAACAAACAGACGGGGGACCGCTTCCTGTGATGTATGATTACCTTGGCATGATATCTCTCCCAGTAAACCATGTGGTGTATCCTGACGTGGGACCTCTCCCGGTGGACTACGTGGTGTATCCTGACGTGGGACCATTCCCTGTAGTGTGTGACTACCCTAACTTGGGACCATCATGATGGTTTACCCTGACGTTAGACCTCTCCCGGTAGACTATGTGTGCTTTGTGTACACTGGCGTGAGACCTCTCCCGGTAGACCATGTGGTGTACCCTGACGTGAGACTCTCCCGGTAGACCATGTGGTGAACCCTGACGTGGAAACATCTCCCGGTAGACTATGTGGTGTACCCTAACGCGAGACCTCTCCCGGTAGACTATGTGTGTACCCTGACGTGAGACCTCCCCGGTAGACTATGTGGTGTACCCTGAGTGAAACCCTCCCGGTAGACTATGTGGTGTACCTGACGTGAAACCTCCCCGGTAGACTATGTGGTACCCTGACGTGAAACCTCCCCGGTAGACTATGTGTGTACCCTGACGTGAAACCTCTCCCGGTAGACTATGTGGTGTACCCTGATGTGAAACCTCTCCCGGTAGACTATGTGGTGTACCCTGATGTGAAACCTCTCCCGATAGACTATGTGGTGTACCCTGATGTGAAACCTCTCCCGGTAGACTATGTGGTGTACCCTGATGTGAAACCTCTCCCGGTAGACTATGTGGTGTACCCTGACGTGAAACCTCTCCCGGTAGACTATGTGGTGTACCCTGACGTGAGACCGCTGCCGGTGCTGTGTGACTACCCCGGCCTGTATCCTGTGTCGGTTGTCGGCACTGATGACGCGATCCGTCGGCAGTCTGTACGGCCGGCGAGCGTGCCGCGCGACCAGTCCGCCAGTGAAGATGAGCACGCCCTGACAGAGAGCGCCTACCAGTGAGCCACACGGCGACCGCTGCCGGGGAATTTGGTGGGGGTGCAGGCGGCATGACTGCAATCGCATTGTTTTGTTCGCACGTATTATTTGATTTTGAAGGATGACGATTAAGAATGCCCTGTGCCATTGCGTGCACATCATTTTGTGGCGGGATCGTGTGGGCGTTGTACTTGCGCCAAGGTTTACCACCACCTCCGATTAGCGTCACGTCGAGTTTCTGTCGCCCCATCTCTGACGTATGCGATCCTTGGGTCCTGTGGCACCACCGTGACCGGTGTGACCCTCAGGTTCCTCTACGACTACCTGAAGGAGTGCGGTCCGACTGCCGCGACTGACTCCGGCATTCTGACGATCACCAGTCAGCTGTCGGGCCACTGCCAGCAGCTGATCGCCGAGCACGGTGGTCTCGAAGACTTCCTGCTCCGGTGGGTGCCTCAATATCCCACACTGGTGCTGCCCGTGATGCCCATGGGATGCTAGTTCGTGCGATACATATCCGTGTTTGGGCCGTACCGAGCTCTCGCTAACCGAGGCGATGGTTTCTGTGATGACTTGATGGTTCCGGTGATCGTTCGCGTTGAACGGACTCTCGTTAGGGTGTACGTTGTTCATGCCTGCAAGGGAGCACGATCGCTATGCTCACGCGTGCGGATTGCTCATCCGGGAAGAGTCTACCGCCCTGTGATTCTAAAGTGAGCGTTGGACGGAAAATGTGGAAATGCGTCTTGCGGCCGGATTTTGTAATTAGTATTGGATTTTTTTGGCGTGTGGCTCGCAAGACGATCTTGCATGTCAGGTCAAAGGCCATTTCCTCCGTCCTCCCCCAACGAGAGGAGATATCCACCTTAATTTATGGTGTCCCTAACAACGTGTCCTATGCACACTTGGAGGTGTGGCTAAGATTGCCACAAAGCAATGCAAAAGGTCTTCGGATGTTTCGATAGTTCATACGCGACAGAGGTCTCATCAATTATAACAAGCTAAGGCAAGGGCAAAAGCGAAGTATCCAAGACTACAAGCGCTCCTGGCAAAGCTATATTACCAGCATTAACCCGCGCCGTCTCTCCGGTCAGATCCTCACCCCGTCTCTGGGGGTGGGGGGGGGAGATAATAACCCCCTCTAAAATACAAACTAAGCGTCGCACGAAATGAAAGAGGTGTCATCGGAAAGCGCTCAACGAGTAGAGTCCGGATCCACCATCAAAAACAATTTCACCCTAAAAGTGACGCCACTGGGAGGATAGATTTTCACGACTTTTCACGACTTACATTATGTTTGTGGCCCTGGGGAGTTCATTTTTGGGATATTTGAAGAAAAAATTGGAATCAGACGAGGACAGCGAAATCGACCAGGGCCATACAGTTTGTTGGCCCCACCTCAATTTTTTTCTTCTCAATTTCAAAAATTTTGAGTTTTCAGGTTTTCTTTAATTTTCCTTTTCTAATGGGTAGAGCAGACCGAGAAACGTTGTTGGAAGTCAACTTGCCCTAATAACAAATGCTTACTTTAGCCCAAATCTTCGATTTGAACTGCAATAGCCAAATATGCAAAATATATATGTAGTCAAAAACATAAAAAAAAAAAAAAATTCATCTCCTACGTTTTGTTGCATCCCTAAAAATAAGGAAACGCTGAAAATTTCCTTTAAATATCTATCCATTAAGCACACTGTTTAACTTTTGAGATGACCTCGATTGACCTGACTAACTCGTCCCAAGATACCTGGCTTCAAAATTTTGAAACGGCGTGCCAAATTGATGTGGGAAAGGGTATGCCAAATTTGCGCCCCCACGCGCTGTTCGTTCAATATCAGCAAAAAACCGATGGGGGGGGAGGTCCGGGCGGTTAAAGACCGCCCGAGACGAGACGGGTTAATAGGTACACTGACAGAGACGCGACGCGTCACATCCGTCGGTTTAATGATAGGAGCCAGACCACACCAGTGCCTGTTTTAGGTTCCAATGGACAAGCTACAGACCACTTTGAAGTCGCACAAGTTTTTTTTTCGAAACGCGCGCAAGAATGGCTTGATGGCTGCCAAGACCTCGAGCCATATTTATACGGCATTGGGGACGCGAAAAGCGCGAGCCCGATTCTTTGCTCACTTCCTCTAATACAGCTTACTACGTTGCTTTTACTCGCAGGGAACTTCGAGCAGCTTTGACAACTCTCAAAAGTGTTGCGCCTGGTTCTGATCTTATTTGCAATGACATGCGGAGGCATTTGCGTCATCGTCTACTTTGTGCGATTCCAAATTTATTTCACCTGGTATGGACTGGTGATGATTACCCTGACGGCTGGCTCCAGGCCGTCGTGATCCTGATCAAGACGGAGGCCGGATCAGTTGAACCACGCCACACTTCACTACATATCGCTCTCTCATCACTTTAATGAGCTCGACATCGATATATATACGCTGTCGCAGACAGGCGAAGACGCACAGGATGCTCGCCGAGGATGTCCTCTACTCGAGGAAATACAACGATGACGAGTGAAGGAGTGCGACTCGGACATCCTGCCGATTGGCACAAAACGCGACACCCTGTGCGTGTAGGGTCTGGCCTTGCCCGGTGCGACCGCGACAACTGGTCGTCCAGAGCACGACGCCACCGCTTGAGGATGAGGAATGGTTTGGCGCCCCCTCTAGCGGCCGTGGAGGTTGGCGCTCTGTGGGAGGACATCTATTATCCTGATGTGCACCCTATATCGACGTGGGAAGCTCATAAGATCTACTTTCAGGAGATCTACGTTGAGAAGATCTACTTTCAGAAGATCTATTTTCACAAGATCTATTTTCACAAGATCTACTCTCGGGACTGGACAGAAGATCTACTTGAGGACGAAAGCATTCACAAAATCTACTTTCAGAGGATGTGTTTCCGCAAGATCTACTCCCCAATGCAAATGTTCAGAAGATCTACTGACGGCTGGAAATGTTCAGAAGATCTACTGATAGCTGGAAGTGTTCAGAAGATCTACTCGGATGAGGGAAATGTTCACAAGATCTACTCTCAGGACTGGATTTTTCAGAAGATCTACTCGAGGACGAAAGTATGGAGGTCGGCGCTCTGCGGGAGGACATCTATTTTCCTGACACCATCGATAGTGTTGTGATAGATGGATTGTTGTTGGGTCAGAATTGCACATGTTCGACGATGCGAAATCGTCGAAATACAGCATTCGATATGATTAAAACTACAGGGTCATCTCCCTTGCATCGGGTCTGTCGGTTATTGAAGAACAATGATAAAGCGCTCGACTTGGTATCTCCTGACGAACTCAATTATTGTAGATGCCCAATATGTCTACGATTCACCAGAGCAATGATCATCTCGTAATATTGGACACTGCTGTGCGCGAGGTTTTTTATTCATGAACAGTGCATGAATTTTGCAATTTTGTTCGGCATTGAGAAGAAGTGTGATATAGGGTGGCATCATCCCAGTCGTATGAACGTTTTTTAAAATGTATTTTATTCTAGGACGTATTTGCAACGTAGTTGCGAATTTTAGGCGGAATCGTTCCTTTCATGTGTACGTTGGTGGTGTCTACTCCACAATTTATGAAGAGCTGAAAGGAGTTCCGCAGGAACCCGATCCTGCGCTTTTGGAGCGCCTTAGCGCCTCTGACTGATCCGCACGAATATTCGGCTTCATTGCGCCTCTAGCAATTGCCATAGCTCGTCCAGTGACGGACGCCATGGGCTGGTGTTAAGCACCGGACAATAATATACCAGGAATGATACCTCACTTATATTGCATCATTTTACAACAAATATTTTACAAGCTACCTTGAGCGTTTGCCAACAGTGTGACGGGTCACTTCTGTCTATTGATTTGATACGCAGTGAGCACTGTCTCACAAAATGCACTTCATGTTCTGAATTTTGTATTGAAATATAATATCTAAAGTTCAGAAATCTTTCAGAAAACCTTATTTTTGTCGTCACCGCAGCCCGTCACTATTCATATAGTAAGTGCGGACCGGTCATGATTATCAAGTGGCTTGCCCCTCTCGATTTCGGAATCTCACTGTCGATCACGATGGCGCGTGACTTAGCTCGTCAACCTGGCCAACTCGCCTCTGCTAGCAGTGCTTCCGGTCCCCATGGCTCTGCCAACTCATGTTCGCATCCACCGTTCTCGCTCCTCGTCCCCGTCGCCGTCACATCGCTGTCTCCACCACCGTCGCTGTTGCCCGTGACTACAGAGACACGTGTGATCCGGTGGCGGGACCTGACTGTGCCCGTGACTACAGAGACACGTGTGATCCGGTGGCGGGACCTGACTGTGCCCGTGACTACAGAGACACGTGTGATCCGGTGGCGGGACCTGACTGTGCCCGTGACTACAGAGACACGTGTGATCCGGTGGCGGGACCTGACTGTGCCCGTGACTACAGAGACGCGTGCGATCCGGTGGCGGGACCCGACCGTCCCGTACCGTGCCCGGTGGCGGACCTGACTGTGCCCGTGACTACAGAGACACGTGTGATCCGGTGGCGGGACCTGACTGTGCCCGTGACTACAGAGACACGTGTGATCCGGTGGCGGGACCTGACTATGCCCGTGACTACAGAGACACGTGTGATCCGGTGGCGGGACCTGACTGTGCCCGTGACTACAGAGACACGTGTGATCCGGTGGCGGGACCTGACTGTGCCAGTGCCTACAGCGTACCGTGTGATCCGGTGGCGGGACCCGACTGTGCCCGTGACTACAGATACGCGTGTGATCCGGTGGCGGGACCTGACTGTGCCCGTGACTACAGAGACGCGTGATCCGGTGGCGGACCTGACTGAGCCAGTACTACAGAGTCACTGGTCCGGTGGCGGGACCGACTGCCAGTCACGGACCGTGGATCCGGTGGCGGGACCTACTGTGCCAGTGCCTACAGCGTACCGTGTGATCCGGTGGCGGGACCCGACTGTGCCCGTGACTACAGAGACGCGTGTGATCTGGTGGCGGGACCACTGTGCCCGTACTACAGAGACACGTGATCCAATGGCGGACCACTGTGCCCGTGACTACAGAGACCCGTGTGATCCGGTGGCGGTACCTGACTGTGCCCGTACTACAGAACACGTGTGATCCAATGGCGGGACCACTGTCCCGTGACTACAGAGACACGTGTGATCCGGTGGCGGGACCTGACTGTGCCCGTGACTACAGAGACGCGTGTGATCCAATGGCGGGACCTGACTGTGCCCGTGACTACAGAGACGCGTGTGATCCGGTGGCGGGATCTGACTGTGCCCGTGACTACAGAGACACGTGTGATCCGGTGGCGGGACCTGACTGCTCGTGACTACAGAGACACGTGTGATCCAGTGGCGGGACCTGACTGTGCCCGTGACTACAGAGACCCGTGTGATCCGGTGGCGGTACCTGACTGTGCCCCTGACTACAGAGACACGTGTGATCCGGTGGCGGGACCTGACTGCTCGTGACTACAGAGACACGTGGATCCAGTGGCGGGACCGACTGTGCCCGTGACTACAGAGACCCGTGTGATCCGGTGGCGGTACCTGACTGTGCCCCTGACTACAGAGACACGTGTGATCCGGTGGCGGGACCTGACTGTGCCCGTGACTACAGAGACACGTGTGATCCGGTGGCGGGACCTGACCGTGCCTGTGCCTACAGCGTGCCGCGCTTCTACCAGCTGGACGGACTGCTTTGCTGCGAGTTGGACGTGGGTCTGGCCGAGGCGATGGTGGGCTCGGCCGTGACGGAGCTGCTGCCAGCCGCGACGGAGCTGCTGCCAGCCGCGACGGAGCCGCTGCCGGCCGTGACGGAGCCGCTGCCGGCCGCGACGGAGCCGCTGCCGGCCGCGACGGAGCCACTGCCGGCCGTGACGGAGCCGCTGCCGGCCGCGACGGAGCCGCTGTCGGCCGTGACGGAGCCGCTGCCGGCCGTGACGGAGCCGCTGTCGGCCGCGACGGAGCCGCTGCCGGCCACGACGGAGCCGCTGCCGGCCGCGACGGAGCCAGCCGAGTCGGCCGGCCCGGCGGCGCTGCCGGCCGTGACCGGACCGGACCGGGCGCAGGCACAGGCCGGCGGCCAGCCGCACACCGAGACGGTGGAGACGGATGACACGACCCCATGGGGCAGCGCAACTGCCGGCTCGTCGTTCGAGTCGCTCGAGGCGTTCCAGTTCGACCCCAACACGGGCGAGCTGATCGAGGATGAGGTCGACCGTGGCGCGGACCCCGACCCCGACCCCGACCCCAGTACGGGCGAGCTGGCCGGGGGCGAGGTCGGCCGTGGCGCGGACCCCGACCCCGACCCCGACCCCAGTACGGGCGAGCTGGCCGGGGGCGAGGTCGGCCGTGGCGCAGACCCCGACCCCGACCCAAATACGGACGAGCTAACTGGGGGCGAGGTCGCGGGTGGTGCGGACCCCGACCCCCAACCCAACACTGGCAAGCTGATCGAAGATGAGGTCGGCCGTGGCGCGGACCCCGATCCCAATGCGGGCGAGCTGTCCGGGGGCGAGGTCGGGGGTGGCGCGGACCCCGACCCCCAACCCAACACGGGAAAGCTGATCAAGGATGAGGTCGGTCGTGGCGCGGACCCTGAGCCTGACTCAGACCCAAACACGGGCGAGCTGGCCGGGGGCGGGGTCGGGCCGAGCGCGGACCCCGACCCTGACCCTGACCCCAACACGGGCGAGCTGGCCGAGGGCGGGGTCGGGCCGAGCGCGGAGCGACAGTGCAGTGGCGACGCCGGCCCGCCAGCCAACGACGACAGCGACGGGTTCGCCTCGTGCTCTGAGCCCGACGTGCGCGCCGGTAGCGGCGGCGACGGCGACGGCGTCTGGGCGGCCGGTCTGTGTCCGGTACCGCAGAGCTCATCCAGTGGGACTGGTCCATCATCCGGTCTCCTACCGGTCGAACGGGACGCAGAGCTGAAGAAACTGCAGCTCCAAGTCAACAAACTATCGACAGAGAAGGTGAGCCTTTGAAATAGTAGTTGTTCGGTGTAGTCTTAAAACAATAATATCTACGAATTGTAGATATTATTGTTTTATTATTGTTTACACTGCCATCTGGCATACAGATGGCGTTATTGCATTGCTTGCATTGCTTGCATTGTACGCTATCTGACATTCAGATGGCATTATTGTTTTGTGCTACTGCATTGCTAGGTCGTTCGTAGTTTGTCTCCTCCACGTCTTCATCACGTTGTTCGACCGGTGCACGAACCTGCTCCCGGCCGGACCCAGACCCAGACTTCTCTGTTTCAGTGGCTTCTCTGCTTCAGTGTGTGTCTTAAGCGTAAGCCGACTGTGAACCGGCCCGGCCTGGCATCAATTCGTGTGATCCGACCCGGCCAGACGCAGCATAGCTGGACGTGACACGACGGCGTGACATGACATGACCTGATCTGGCCGGCAGATGACGCTGATCAAGGATGTGTCGTTGTCGCGCATAATGAAGCTGCGACTGGAGAGGACGGTGCGCCAGCTGACGCGAGCAGGGGCCTGTGCCGCCCAGGCCGGCGAGGTCGACAGTGAGACGACTGGCGGCCAGCCGAAGGGGCCGCCGCTGACCGAGACCGAGCGCCAGCTGGCCGACGCTCGTCGCCAGGTGATTGAACTGCAAGAACTGCAACTGCAACTGCAGAAGAGCGCCGCCGAAGCCGAGCGGGGCTCGGCTGAAGCCCAGCAGCGGCTGGCTGAGAGTTGCGAGCAGCTGAGCGAGGCGAGGCGGGCGTTGGCCGAGTCGCAGGAACAGGCGGCGAGCGCGCGGCAACGGCTGACCGAGAGTCAGCAGCAGCTGAGCGCCGCGCAGAAGCAGCACGACGAGGTCAAAAACGGCTGGGTGGCTGCTCGACAGCAGCTGGAAGCTAGCCTCGAGCTGCACATGCGGGAGAACTTACAGCAGAAGGAGCAGCTGGTGATGATGATGAAGGATAAGATCGAGTCGGCGCGGCGCTTCGACGTCCAAGCCGGTCAGCTGACCACGCTGCGGGGGGAGCTGCAGGACGCCGAACAGCGTGCCAGCCTGCAGGAGCAGCAGATGAAGCACGCTTCGGAACAGGTACGCTGGCGAGCTCTACGCACCAATTGGGGTCGAGCGGGCCCGCTGCGGCCCACCGCCGATTGTGTCGTTATAGCCAGGCCGGCCGTATCTACTGCACATCTCACATGGGTCTAGGTATGTTGACCTAGGTAAAGAAAACTGCGGTCCGTGGTCCTTATGTAGTATGTTCGGTTGCAGTGTCAATGTTGTAGCGTGCCCAGCTGCAGTGTGTGGTGAAGTATACGGTCTGCAGTCCATGGGCTTTATGCAGTATGCCCAGCCGCAGTCTCGGTGCTGTAGTGTGTCCAGCCGCATTGTGCGGTGCTGCAGTATGTCCAGCCGCAGTCTCGGTGCTGTAGTGTGCCCAGCCGCATTGTGCGGTGCTGCAGTATGTCCAGCCGCAGTCTCGGTGCTGTAGTGTGTCCAGCCGCAGTGTGCGGTGCTGCAGTATGTCCAGCCGCAGTCCCGGTGCTGTAGTGTGCCCAGCCGCATTGTGCGGTGCTGCAGTATGTCCAGCCGCAGTCTCGGTGCTGTAGTGTGTCCAGCCGCAGTGTGCGGTGCTGCAGTATGTCCAGCCGCAGTCTCGGTGCTGTAGTGTGTCCAGCCGCATTGTGCGGTGCTGCAGTATGTCCAGCCGCAGTCTCGGTGCTGTAGTGTGCGGCGCTGTAGTGTGCGGGCTGCAGCCTGTGCTGCTTCTGCGGTGTGTGCCGGCGTGCGTCTGCGATGTATTTCTGCTGTGCTGACGCCCGTTGCCGTCGCCCGCTCACTATGAAGACCTGCTCGCCCGGCCAGTCGGCGCTGCAGGCGGAGCTAGCCGAGGCGCAGCGGCAGGCGGAGCAGCAGAGGCAGGAGCGCCTGCAGGCGCAGACGGCACTGGAGGAAAGCCACAAATCGGAGCGCACCACACGCGCACGCTACGTCAGCCTTCTGAGCTCGTCGGGCGAGGCCCTGCTGGACGCGGCAGCCAGGTGGGCGGCGTGACGAATGTGGCGACACGTCGGGTGAGCCGACCGCTGGCCAGTCCAACGTAGGCCAGGTGTAGGCGTAGAAAGCTTCCCCCTTCGGTCCCGGCCCTTTATTGATGCTGAATAGGCTGCAAGTGGAAGTTGTGGAGTCTTACCTCATGCTATGCCAGTGTGTGGCAGGAACTTGCGTTAGCGTCATGTCACCAAGAAGTTTGACATGCGGTAATTGACAGTTGTAGTATAACGAAGTAACTATTTCAGCTCTGGCGTACCGCTAGTTCCGCAGAATCCGGCGCTCTTGTACTGGGGCGATCCGTCCGAGGGGAGGCAGGTCTGAGCTGGTGTGACCGAAATTTCGCTGGCTGTCAGTCAAAGCAAGCACTCGAAAATGAATGACTGTTTGCCACCCAGCAACACCGCAGTGTTGTGCGGCATTCACGAATAGGTCAGTTGTGCCTGCGTTTTATTTGATCCAATGCGGTTTTGTCACTCATTAAATTTGAGTCAGTGCACATACATTGGTCATTGCAGCAGACTTGCTGTGGCTCGTTACGTCCACGACCGGGATTGCTATCGCATTGGCTTCAACTTATGAACATTTGCTTCATACGGCACTGTCCGTCTTCTCTTGAGGACCTACCCTGTCGTCTTTTGCTTCTCATACGCAGCCGGTACGCCTTTAATTCGGCTTTGCCCGAGCTCCTCAGCCGTACGCCATTGGCCGAGGGAGGTGGGGCGGGGTGGGGTAGACACTGTCCCCTGCTTGTCTAAAGAGTGGTTGGGCCAATCAATTTCAAGAGGGAGTCGACAGCGCCGTGCCGTGCGATTTAAGACAACATAGGAAAATGTACTTTACGTGCTCGTTAAGGCCTTCCTGCGTTATACCCTGTGGCCGCCAGGTCGCCCCACCAGCGGGTTATACACTGCGGCCGCCAGGTCGCCCCACCAGCGGGTTATACACTGGCTGGCAGGTCGCCTCACCAGCGGGTTATACACTGCGGCCGCCAGGTCGCCCCACCAGCGGGTTATACCCTGTGGCCGCCAGGTCGCCCCACCAGCGGGTTATACACTGGCTGGCAGGTCGCCTCACCAGCGGGTTATACACTGCGGCCGCCAGGTCGCCCCACCAGCGGGTTATACCCTGCGGCCGCCAGGTCGCCCCACCAGCGGGTTATACCCTGCGGCTGGCAGGTCGCCCCACCAGCGGGTTATACACTGGCTGGCAGGTCGCCCCACCAGCGGGTTATACCCTGCGGCCGCCAGGTCGCCCCACCAGCGGGTTATACCCTGCGGCCGCCAGGTCGCCTCACCAGCGGGTTATACACTGGCCGCCAGGTCGCCCCACCGGCG
Organism: Imbricaverruca yamaguchii; assembly: GCA_034440575.1. Taxonomy (NCBI): domain Eukaryota; kingdom Metazoa; phylum Arthropoda; class Thecostraca; family Neoverrucidae; genus Imbricaverruca; species Imbricaverruca yamaguchii. The sequence continues at coordinate 97,065 of JAOTOL010000814.1, read as the reverse complement.
GGTTATACACTGCGGCCGCCAGGTCGCCCCACCAGCGGGTTATACATTGCGGCCGCCAGGTCGCCTCACCAGCGGGTTATACACTGCGGCTGGCAGGTCGCCCGACCAGCGGGTTATACACTGGCTGGCAGGTCGCCCCACCAGCGGGTTATACACTGTGGCCGCCAGGTCGCCCCACCAGCGGGTTATACCCTGTGGCTGGCAGGTCGCCCCACCAGCGGGTTATACCCTGTGGCCGCCAGGTCGCCCCACCAGCGGGTTATACCCTGTGGCTGGCAGGTCGCCCCACCAGCGGGTTATACACTGGCCGCCAGGTCGCCCCACCAGCGGGTTATACCCTGTGGCTGGCAGGTCGCCCCACCAGCGGGTTATACCCTGCGGCTGGCAGGTCGCCCCACCAGCGGGTTATACCCTGCGGCCGCCAGGTCGCCCCACCAGCGGGTTATACACTGCGGCCGCCAGGTCGCCCCACCAGCGGGTTATACCCTGCGGCTGGCAGGTCGCCCCACCAGCGGGTTATACCCTGCGGCCGCCAGGTCGCCCCACCAGCGGGTTATACCCTGCGGCTGGCAGGTCGCCCCACCAGCGGGTTATACCCTGCGGCTGGCAGGTCGCCCCACCAGCGGGTTATACACTGCGGCTGGCAGGTCGCCCCACCAGCGGGTTATACACTGGCTGGCAGGTCGCCTCACCAGCGGGTTATACACTGGTGCCGGATCGCCCCACCAGCGAGTTATACACTGGCCGCCAGGTCGCCCCACCAGCGGGTTATACCCTGCGGCCGCCAGGTCGCCCCACCGGCGCAGTGTTAAAATAATGGTTTTTCGTTAAATGTGAGATCGAAACGAGTACATATGATGTCGACATTGACCACAGAAGCAATGTTGCTTAACATAACTTCAAGTGCTGAACATTCTGCATCCAAGGTACACATTTCGATATTACTTTTATTAGCATTTTTTTTAATTTTAGCATGTCCACATTCCAAAGTGAAATAGTAGAGAAGCAAAACAGCGGAATAACATGTTAATTATTAACTAATTGTCTTGTTTCCATTGTGCAGACGTTGAACATCTTGATTCGTTTTGTTTATATGTAATTTGTTTGTACTGATGTGTGTGTTTTTATCGCCGAACGTGACGACGCTCTGGCGTTGTACACGACTGGTCTGCCATGGCCGCATACTTTTTGTTCCTGGCGATAGGCGAGTAATTGATCAAGTAATGGCTATTGTACATTTCGTGAGGAGGAAGTATGCTATGCGGGTTTCGCGAGATTTTAGGCTTGTAGCTATCAAAAATTTTTATCTCGCGTTTAGTGCCAAATATTCGCCTATGCGATGTTAGTTTGTGAGTTATTTTGGCCTTTAGGGCGCGTCGATAGTAGGGTTTAACATAGGGCGCGTCGATGTTTTTTTTGGCTTTAGGGCGCCGCCTGCCCGTATACTGTGCGCTGACGCACCGCTACTGTGTGTCCCCGCCTGCCGGTATACTGTGTGGTGACGCACCGCTACTGTGTCCCCGCCTGCCCGTATACTGTGTGGTGACGCGCCGCCTGCCCGTATACTGTGCGCTGACGCACCGCTACTGTGTGTCCCCGCCTGCCCGTATACTGTGTGGTGACGCGCCGCCTGCCCGTATACTGTGCGCTGACGCACCGCTATTGTGTGTCCCCGCCTGCCCGTATACTGTGTGGTGACGCGCCGCCTGCCCGCATACTGTGCGCTGACGCACCGCTACTGTGTCCCCGCCTGCCCGTATACTGTGCGGTGACGCGCCGCCTGCCCGTATACTGTGCGCTGACGCGCCGCTACTGTGTCCCCGCCTGCCCGTATACTGTGCGGTGACGCGCCGCTACTGTGTCCCCGCCTGCCCGTATACTGTGTGGTGACGCGCCGCCTGCCCGTATACTGTGCGCTGACGCACCGCTACTGTGTGTCCCCGCCTGCCGGTATACTGTGTGGTGACGCACCGCTACTGTGTCCCCGCCTGCCCGTATACTGTGTGGTGACGCGCCGCCTGCCCGTATACTGTGCGCTGACGCACCGCTATTGTGTGTCCCCGCCTGCCGGTATACTGTGTGGTGACGCTCCGCGGTCTTCAGACGCTCCTCGGACGGCGTCAGGGCGACGCTCCGACTCGCCGGGACGCACGACGACTCTCGACTGGCGCAGACAACCGTGCGGCGCCTGGAGGACGCCGCCGCCGCCATTGAGCAGGAGCGCGCTACCTTTAAGGTGAGCTGCCCAGCGGGCACGCTCCGGCCGGCCGGATCCGTGTCTGCCGGGCCCGGCCACACCTCGACCCAGTCCCAGCCACACCTGGTTGTGTCTCGGCCCGGCCCCGGCCACACCCGGCCGTGTCTCGGCCCGGCCCCGGCCACACCCGGCTGTGTGTCTCGGCCCGGCCCCAGCCACACCCGGCCGTGTGTCTCGGCCCGGCCCAGGCCACACCCGGCCGTGTCTCGACCAGGCTCCGGCCACACCCGGCCGTGTCTCGGCCCAGCCCCGGCCACACCCGGCCGTGTCTCGGCCCGGCCCCGGCCACACCCGGCTGTGGCTGGCGTTCAGGCGTTCGGTTGTGCGCAAGCCAGCATGCGCTGTATCGTATGCCAATCGGACTGTATGGCCTAGAAACGGCCAGTGTCCACAGGTGGTGTTCGGCGTTCATCGGCGGCTGATGTGTGTCCTCTGGTAGTGGGGTGACTACGCTGGTCGTGTCCGCTGGTGGCTGGTGTGTCCTCTGGTAGTGGGGTGACTACGCTGGTCGTGTCCGCTGGTGGCTGGTGTGTCCTCTGGTAGTGGGGTGACTACGCTGGTCGTGTCCGCTGGTGGCTGGTGTGTCCTCTGGTAGTGGGGTGACTACGCTGGTCGTGTCCGCTGGTGGCTGACGTGTCCTCTGGTAGTGGGATGACTACGCTGGTCGTGTCCGCTGGTGGCTGGTGTGTCCTCTGGTAGTGGGGTGACTACGCTGGTCGTGTCCGCTGGTGGCTGGTGTGTCCTCTGGTAGTGGGGTGACTACGCTGGTCGTGTCCGCTGGTGGCTGACGTGTCCTCTGGTAGTGCGATGACTACGCTGGTCGTGTCCGCTGGTGGCTGGTGTGTCCTCTGGTAGTGGGGTGACTACGCTGGTCGTGTCCGCTGGTGGCTGGTGTGTCCTCTGGTAGTGGGGTGACTACGCTGGTCGTGTCCGCTGGTGGCTGACGTGTCCTCTGGTAGTGGGGTGACTACGCTGGTCGTGTCCGCTGGTGGCTGACGTGTCCTCTGGTAGTGCGATGACTACGCTGGTCGTGTCCGCTGGTGGCTGGTGTGTCCTCTTGTAGTGGGGTGACTACGCTGGTCGTCTCCGCTGGTGGCTGACGTGTCCTCTGGTAGTGCGATGACTACGCTGGTCGTGTCCGCTGGTGGCTGGTGTGTCCTCTGGTAGTGGGGTGTATTATCTGATGCCCGCTGACGCTCACTTGTGACGGCCGCTGTTTACTAGTAGCAGTTGATGTTCACTGGTGATTGGAGTTTCTCCCGGTGACGATGGATGCGCACACGCCAATTTGAATACAGTTCATGGTATCTGTAGGTATATCCTACCCATTGCACTGCAGTACTTCTTGAAAGGGTGTCTTTATTTGCAGGAAACGGTAAAAGCAGCTTGCAAGGCTATCAAGGCCAAGAAGACCATAGAATTGCAATCGTTGCAATTGCCTGATATTCCGGACATTGACAGCATCCTTGCGAGTTCACAAGATGGTGAGTTGCCGGTGTAACCGCTCGTTTCTCTAAATTGCCTTTTTGTCTTTAGCCATCCACAACGGAACTCATCAGGCACTCTACTTCTATATCCAGACTCGACTACGTAAAAGTAATATATAAGTTTTTACCCGTGTGGAAATCATAGGTAACCGGCGCACTGGCATCTGCTTCGGTTGTGCCTTTGAATTCCAAACTGAGGGAGCGTTGGCGTCTGTATGCACTCTGCTCGGCGCGTGTGTTGTCACTCCTGATCGGCAGTAGTGAGGTGGCGAGTGAGCGGCCTCGACGCCGGCGGCTTGACACGCGTCCTCTCCGGCCGTCAGACCCGGTGCAGTCGTCCTCATCCGCCGCCGCCGCCGCCGCCCAGGGACGCCGCGTCTGCCGCCGCCACCGTGGGCCGGGCCCCCGACAGTGTGGCGGCCAGAGCTCCGCGTACAGCCTCCGTGACGCGAGCTAGCGCCGACCCGACGGTCAGTGTCCGGCCTCCTGGCTGAAACAATATCGGGAGATAACCAACGGCCCACCGGGCGCCGTCTTTCCAGACGGAATGCAGGCAGCTTTGGTGCTTTTACTGGGCATTCGGACGGCTTGCTGAGCAGCGTCGGCGCTCTCGCACTGAGTTGCAGGCAACTGGCGATGTTTCGTGCCGCCGGCGAGTGTCGAACCCGCAACCATTTCGTTAGGAGACCGTCCGTGACGACCACTGCAACTACAACTCTGCTCTCCTTTCCAAGTGGACATCCAGAAGCTGGCGCTTATTCTAGCCTTACAGCATGCGAGTGACCATCGGGTTGGCTCTCCGTGTCTCGTTTTATCTAAGCTTCTCTGCACCGTGTGATGCGTGTATGCGACGTTGCAATGTCATTGATGCAGTTTTGAGCTGGCGTGGAGTAGCGTGACTGTGTGACGTGGCATGGGGCTGTGTGCCTGATCCGACGGCGTTATGCCGGGCGATGGGTGTGTTGCGTACAGGCGCGCACCCAGGATTTTTCCATGGGGGGTGGGGGCCGGACCGAAAAGGGCACTTGGTCGGCTCCAAAAGGGCACTTTGCGGTCCGAGGCACACTGGAAGGTTTTTTTTTACCGAGGGGGGGTGAAACAATTTTGGCTGAAAGGGCAGTTTTGGCACAGGCGGGGCACATAAGGCAGGTGATTTTTGGGCCAAATTTGGGACATTCCGGCCAAGAGGGCACTTTTCGGTCAAAAGGGCACTTTTGTCTCATAGGGGGGGGGCCTGGGCCCCCTCCAGTGCGCCTATGGTTGCGTATGAACACACGGTGCTGATGCATACACTTGTAATGCGTACACATACCGCGATCTAGGATGGCGGCCAGTACATTATGTGAGGTGGCAAAGTGTGACGGTGTAGCATGACATGTTCGTCGGTATGACGCGACATGGCGGTCGGCGTGACGGTGTGACGTGACATGGCGGTCGGCGTGACGGTGTGACGTGACATGGCGGTCGGTGTGACGGTGTGACGTGACATGGCGGTCGGTGTGACGGTGTGACGTGACATGTCCGTCGGCGTGACGGTGTGACGTGACGTGATGTTCCGGCAGGTGCCTGGAGCCGTGTTGGCAACCCAGGCCGCCAGATCACGTACCGGCAGTCCTCGGAGCTCGCCCACTCCGGCAGCCATGCAGTTGTCTGCCGTCGCCACGGCTCAGGTCAGCTGCCGTCTTGACACGGCTCAGGTCAGCTGCCGTCTTGACACGGCTCAGGTCAGGTGCCGTCTTGACACGGCTCAGGTCAGGTGCCGTCTTGACACGGCTCAGGTCAGGTGCCGTCTTGACACGGCTCAGGTCAGCTGCCGTCCTGTGACACGGCTCAGGTCAGCTGCCGTCTTGACACGGCTCAAGCCAGGTGCCGTCTTGACACGGCTCAGGCCAGGTGCCGTCTTGACACGGCTCAGGTCATCTGCCGTCTTGACACGGCTCAGGCCAGGTGCCGTCCTGTGACACGGCTCAGGCCAGCTGCCGTCTTGACACGGCTCAGGTCAGGTGCCGTCTTGACACGGCTCAGGCCAGGTGCCGTCCTGACACGGCTCAGGTCAGGTGCCGTCTTGACACGGCTCAGGCCAGGTGCCGTCTTGACACGACTCAGGCCAGCTGCCGTCTTGACACGACTCAGGCCAGCTGCCGTCTTGACACGGCTCAGGCCAGGTGCCGTCCTGTGACACGGCTCAGGCCAGGTGCCGTCTTGACACGACTCAGGCCAGCTGCCGTCTTGACACGACTCAGGTCAGCTGCCGTCTTGACACGGCTCAGGTCAGCTGCCGTCTTGACACGGCTCAGGTCAGCTGCCGTCTTGACACGGCTCAGGTCAGGTGCCGTCTTGACACGGCTCAGGTCAGGTGCCGTCTTGACACGGCTCAGGTCAGCTGCCGTCCTGTGACACGGCTCAGGTCAGCTGCCGTCTTGACACGGCTCAAGCCAGGTGCCGTCTTGACACGGCTCAGGTCAGGTGCCGTCTTGACACGGCTCAGGTCAGCTGCCGTCTTGACACGGCTCAGGCCAGGTGCCGTCCTGTGACACGGCTCAGGCCAGGTGCCGTCTTGACACGACTCAGGCCAGCTGCCGTCTTGACACGACTCAGGCCAGCTGCCGTCTTGACACGGCTCAGGCCAGGTGCCGTCCTGTGACACGGCTCAGGCCAGGTGCCGTCTTGACACGACTCAGGCCAGCTGCCGTCCTGTGCCACGGCTCAGGCCAGGTGCCGTCTTGACACGGCTCAGGTCAGCTGCCGTCTTGACACGGCTCAGGTCAGGTGCCGTCCTGTGACACGGCTCAGGCCAGGTGCCGTCTTGACACGGCTCAGGCCATGTGCCGTCTTGACAGGGCTCAGGTCAGGTGCCGTCCTGTGACACGGCTCAGGTCAGGTGCCGTCTTGACACGGCTCAGGTCAGCTGCCGTCTTGACACGGCTCAGGCCAGGTGCCGTCCTGTGACACGGCTCAGGCCAGGTGCCGTCTTGACACGACTCAGGCCAGGTGCCGTCCTGTGACACGTCTCAGGCCAGCTGCCGTCTTGACACGGCTCAGGCCAGGTGCCGTCCTGTGACACGGCTCAGGCCAGGTGCCGTCTTGACACGACTCAGGCCAGCTGCCGTCTTGACACGGCTCAGGCCAGGTGCCGTCTTGACACGGCTCAGGCCAGGTGCCGTCTTGACACGACTCAGGCCAGGTGCCGTCTTGACACGGCTCAGGCCGCCGACAGTCAGGCCGCCTCTCATGTTGGCTGCAGTCATGCTATGTCATTGGTGGGTGACCGTCTTACCGCCTCCCAGACCAGTAAACGCCCTGCCAACTCCTAAGCCATTGAGTGTCCTGCCACTTTGACTAGCGACCGTTCCATTACCTCTCAGGTCCTTGGCCATCCTGTCACCTTCCGGACCAACGAGTGTCGTACCATTTATCAGGTCAGCTGTTGTGTTGCCATATTCCGAGGTCAGTGACCGCACCGCAGAATCACAGACCATGACTATGATCTCAGACCAGTGGCCGTCCAATCGCTGCTCTGGTTAATGTCACACCGCTATGTCCGAGATCATGGGCAATGTCCCAGGTACCAGGTCTTAAAAGGGCGCTACATGGCCATTGAAGTCGATGCGCCCTGAAGTCCCTATAACTATGTCCCAGGTCAGTGACCACCCCCTCCCCTCCCATGTTTCTTCAGCTCCTGCCATGCTTGTATCCGGAGGCCCATGCTATCTGGCAATGCCACTTGGTCGCTGGGTGTCTAGTAAGAGGCATCAAGCTTGACCATGTCGACACGTATGAAACATTACCGCTGTGTGTGATGATATTCGCCGTGCCTGGCCATGGGTGATGTGTGTGCATGTGTTTGTGCCTACATCTGTGCCTATGTTGTGCCTGTATGCGTGCATATGTTTTTGTGTGCATGTTTGCATCTGAGTGTGTGTGTGAGTGCATGCCTGCATACCGATCGCCTGTATTTGTATCTGTGTTTGTGTATGCATTTGTATGTGTTTGTATGTATGTGTTTGTTTGTGTCTGCATTTGTGTATGTTTTGGGATGTCTGTATATGCATATATCTGTACATGTGCATATATGTATGTCTGGGTATGTCTGTATCTGTCTGTATCTGTCTGTATATCTGTGCATGTCTGTATGTCTATATGTATATGTGTGCATCAATGTCTGTGTGTCTAGATGTGTGTGCCTGTGTTTTTATCTGTGTATGTATGTGCATGTCTGGGTGTCTGTATCTGTGAATGTCTGGCTATATATCCGTGTGTGTTTGTATATATGTGTGTCGGTATGTACGTGTATATCTGGCTATATATCCGTGTGTGTTTGTATATATGTGTGTCTGTATGCAGGGGTGTAACTTTTCATTTTGCAATGGGGGGGGGGGCACTTCGTCCATTTTTTTATACCTCACCTGACCCAGGACAGACATACAGAACTAGGTATTACAGGGTACGCCGAAAGAGGGCCAATACTTTGAACGCCTGTCTTTTCTGGAAAAGGCCAGAGCCTTCTCTATTTCACAGTTTAGAGACAACGTTTTTGAGTATTTGGTGTGAAAGACTACCTTGAATGGTTTTCCCTCCAGAGTGTAAGGTTGAAATGGTCCGATTGCAGTAAGTACCTATTTGGACCAAATCACACCATATATGTACATACATTGCAGCCCGCCGCTGTCTCTGTCGGCAGATTTGACATCCATTCATCCAGTTGTGCAGTGCGTACTTAGACATTTAAAATTAGGGGAAAGGCTTATCTTTATTTGTCCATAACTTAGAGCTGATCACTTCAGCGAAGATCTTCCATGAAAACGTTACGTCATGCCTCATGACAGGACGGCGCACTTCTATATCCCATTGGTGCATCACAATTTAACACGTCACACGTTCCAACGTCGCTGACGCCCCACGACAGAGCAATCTTATCACTCACGGCAACACGCATGGCGCGTCACGCGTCACGTCACACATCCAGTGTCTGCTCTGCTCAGATCAGACCGAATGCGTGCCTCCTCTGAGCGCTGCGGCCAACGAACTCTCGCAGGAGTTCCTTCCGATCAAGAGCCCCAAGCTCTCGCCCGTACGCCGCGCACACAGCGAGGTGGTTGAACCGAGCTTGGCCCATTGTTGCACGCATGTAGGTTTTCAGCCTTCTCATCAGGCTGAAAGAACCCTCCGCGGAGCAGCTCGTCGCCGGTGCTGTGAGCGCCAGGCGCACCAGACGCGCCGCCTCCGGTACCAGATCCTGCAGCTCACTAATCATCTCGGCAGCATCTTGTAGTGACTTTGGCCTGCGTCCAGCGTCGTGCAAAAACCGCAGGTGAAGGACGACTCGCTCTTCATCTAGACCGTAGAACCGCGCTGCGCGCCGGCCCTCGTCTTGGTTTCCAGCCAGGGCTGCCTCTACCCCTTGCAGAACCTGGTCGTCGCCTTTGGTGAACCGGTCCTTGATGGAAGCTGCCAGGCTGCGCAGAGCGCCGTCGTACTCACGGCTGTAGCGCTCCTTAGGTGTTTTCGGCGGCGCTTCTTCATCGTCGTTGTCCCTCAGCCGCTGCGGCTTCTTGACAGGCCGTCTCAGGCGCGGCTCATCCACTCCGAGCGAGTCAGCCTTTGCGACAGCGTCGGACCAGAACCGGTCGCAGACGGCCTCACTGCACTGGGACAGCACGGCCTCCCTCATCAGTCTGACCTTGCTGAGGACGCCGGTGACAGACTCCTGTCTGCTCTGGATCGCTGTGATCACCGGCGTGACCAGCTGGTAGACGCGCAGGCCCAGGCTCGCCATGAAGAAAAAGTCAAACTCTTCCATCGCCCGCCGGTAGCCATGGGCCTTGGCGGCCGACTCGGGTGAGGCTGTGGGATCTTCCTCGATGGCGTGCAGCGTAGCCAGCACGGCAGCCCAGTTGGACAGGAGTGACGTCAGGCTCCGCTCGTTGCAGGTCCACCGGGTGCGGCAGAATGAGGTCAGTCCGGCGGCCGTGTCCTCTTGGTGCTGCTCGAACATGGCCAGGCGCTTCGGCGAGCTGCGAACGAACTCGATAAGTCCCGACGCCTCTCCGAGCGCGTTTCTGAGCGCAGGGGTCGCGGCTGTCAGGGTGGCCAAGTTGAGACGGTGTGCTGCGCAATGGATGAACAGTGCCTTCGGCTGCTTCTCCTTGATGCGGACTTGGACGCCGCTAATTCGCCCTGCCATGTTTGAAGCCCCATCGTAGCACTGACCCCTGAGTTTCTCAATGGGCAGGTTGAGGCGCTGGAGAGCGTCCAGGATCAGCCTCGCCAGCGTGTCGGCTGTGGTGCTGTCGGTGCTGTAAAAGCCGAGGAACACTTCCTGGACCTCACAGCCTGGATCCACGAACCTGGCACACAGCGACACCTGCTCTTGCCGGGACACGTCGGTCGACTCGTTGACGATGATGGCGAACGCCTCAGCAGCACCGACCTCCGTCGCAGTCTGTTTCAGTATGGTGTGGGCCATCAGCTCCAGTATCTCATTCTGGATTTGCGGACTGAGGTACATCTGCGTGTCCCTTCTCAGCCACTTCTCCAGAGCTGGGTCCTTCTTGGCCATCGTGGTCGTGAGCGCCTGCAGGTTGCTGGAGCCCTTATCTCGATTGCGAAGCGGAAGGCACTGGCGGGCGAGATACTCGATTGCGTCGAAGATAGCATCGAGCGCAGTTCGCGCCTCATCCACCGCCTTCGCATGCCCACTTAGTACCTGGACTTGGGTAGGGTTCTTACGTCCGCGTCCGATCAGGGCTTCCACAGCCCTTAGGTGAGACCGTGATCTCGCATGCTGGGAGAAGCCAGCAGGCACCTTTTTCCACGATTTGAACCCCCGCGAGATGAAGGCCAGATCGAGATGTGGCTCTCCTGACAGAAGCCCTAGCCCATGCGCTGTGGCGCACTCGCGACAGGTGACGTACTTGCCATCGTGGTTGACCAGCCACGGGTAGGTCTTCTTCCACTTTGAGAACTGAAAGTTCTTCCCACGTTCAGGCGCGGGCTGACGCGGCTTGACAGGTTCGGACGTGGACGGAGCGCACGGGCTGTGGAAGAAGAGAGAAGGATTATGATAAGGACGTGGTGGACGTGATAACGACAATAAAAAGCCATTCATGGGTGACCGTTTCAGCAACCTTTTCAAAACGATGACAGATGCACAAGAACGCTTAGTTTGCAATTTGCATGACACATGTGCGCGAGTAGGTACAGCTGGTATGGCAAGACTATCAATTTTCTTCTTGGTTCCAATCGGAAATCCGGAACTAAACGGGCAGAGCATGGTAAAGTTAGTGTGGTTGTGGTTTATAGTTTGTGTCGCGAAGCGGCCCAGAAATATTTAATTTTGCAGGCATTTTGTGGCCCAATCTCAGACAAAGTTTAAGGACAGCAGAAGGGTCTCGGAACTGGCTGTCGGTGTCGCGAAAAAAAGACACGTGCTTGTTCTGTTCGCGTCGCCAGCGGTGCGAGAGCGGAAATGGATATTTTCGCACAATCCGCACAAAATGTATCAGCACAATAGGATTGTCGATGCGGGACGCCTCAGAAAGCGGCACAGCTGCCGCGAAACGGCACAAATTGTGATGCATTCGTATGAAATTGTATGCGCAGGAACTCGCAATTTAACTTTTAAGCCTGGGTGAGGTGCGGCGCCCTGTGAGGTGGCGCCCAGGGCGCGCGCTGTGGGCACGGCGGGTCTGGCGGTGCAGCCTGCACAACAGGGGTTTGGATGAGCTGGCCATCTAATGGGTAGTAATGAAATAATAGTTCCGGATTTCCCGCGAGGGATGATTTCGCAGTGTTCGCAGCTTACCCTGGATCTTCGGTGACGGACTCCTGGACTGTTGATGGTGGTTCGACACCGACAGCCTCGGCACTTTGTGGATCGTCCTCTTGATTAGATGGATCGGGGTCGGGATGTGACCTGAGGATGTGACAACTGGATTAATCAACGCTCAGTGCGATTCAGTTCATTCGTAGGGGCGAATGATTTATGATAATTACCTGCAGGCGCGTATCTAGGATTTTTCTTGGGGGAGGGCGGAATTTCTTGTAGCCGGGCGAAATCTCAAAAATGTCCTTCAATAAAAACAAATTATCGGATTTTGGCAGCTTGCGATGTAGGAGATGGTTTTATGATAAAACACGCTTAGGTTTCGAGAAAATAGCACTTTCATGTGATTTTTATTTAAAAATCGGGAGTAGCGGGACGGCGGTTGCCAGCTTCGCCACCCCCCCCACCATAGATACGCGCCTGATTACCTGTGCTGCTCATGCACTCTATGAGTAAGAACGGGGGGACGGTTGTGCCATGCCCTCCACTTTTTGAAACGTTCCTATGCCCATGATGCACTCCATTACCCATATCATTCTGTTTCAGGAAAATGGCAAAAACCGGTTAAATCCATACAATTTCGCAACCTTAACGCCCTTCTATGAGGACGAAAGCGTTTCAGGAAGGTGAAATTAATGTAGGGAGAGCCCCTTATGTGCTTACCTTTTGCTGTTCGAAAACATGTCCAATATGGACCTTTGCACATTCTTCCTCTTTTGAGACATGTTTGACGTTTAGAAAGTATAGCAAACACATCTATGTAGATGAGTCTCAGTTACAAAAGCGTCCCAACAGAACGCTGACGCTGTCCCTCGCACCTTAGCTTCAGCCACCCACAGATCCACATTCCACAACTCTTCTATTGTTGATGCGCGCCAAGACGCCAAGGTCACGTATTTCTTTGGTAAATGCTGCGCAGCTTTCACTTCACTTTCTAGAAAGTTAAATAATCGTTTTCATATTCACCTCCGGACGTGATCAAATTATTACTGCAAACCATTTGACTCAATATTTATGTTGTAATGCATGTAAAGCAATGCAATTGCCATTACGAAAAAAAATCACTAATTCATGGGCCGGACATACTACGGGTACAGATACGGAGGGGAAACTAGCCGGATTTCGCAACCACGCTGCCAAATTGCTGCCAATTCGCAGTAGCATGGATATTTTCCCTTCATAGCAAATGGCAGCGTGAAAGCAGACAGCATTGCCGTCCGGCACGGTATGTCACCAGGCACATTAAAGCTCCGATGTTGGTACAACGCCTGCCGTCCTGGGGGGGGGGGGCACTTGGATCGAATGGGGGGACATTTTTCATGGATGGGGTGGCACCTGCCACCCCATATATACATAAAGTTACACCCATGTCTGTATGTACGTGTATATTTGTGTATGTGTACGTGTATGTATGTATGTGTACACGCATGTCTATATCTATATGTGTCTGCCTGTTTGTGTCTCTGAACTTGTCTGTGTGTTTATGTGTCTGCCTGTGTGTGTCTGAATGCTTCTGTTTGTCTGTGTGTCTGCCTGTTTGTGTCTCTGAATGTGTCCGTATGTCTGCGACTGTGTGTGTGTCTCTGAATGTGTGTGACTGTGTGACTGTATGTCTGTGTGACTGTCTGTGTGACTGTGTTTGTGTAACAGTGCGTCTGTGTGTCTGTGTGACTGTGTGTTTGTGTAACCATGTGACTGTGCGACTGTGTGTCTGTGTGTCTGTGTGACTGTGTGACTATGACTATATAACCGTGTGACTGTGTGTCTGTGTGTCTGTTTGTCTGTTTGTCTGTGTAACCGTGTGGCTGTGTGACTATGACTATATAACCGTGTGTCTGTGTGACTGTGTCTGTGTGTCTGTGTAACCGTGTGGCTGTGTGACAATGACTATATAACCGTGTGACTGTGTGTCTGTGTGACTGTGACTGTGTCTGTGTGTCTGTGTGACTGTGTCTGTGTGTCTGTGTGACTGTGTGACTGTGTGACTGTGTGACTGCGTGACTGCGTGTCTGTGTAACCGTGTGGCTGTGTGACAATGACTATATAACCGTGTGACTGTGTGTCTGTGTGACTGTGACTGTGTCTGTGTAACTGTGTGACTGTGTGACTGACTATATAACCGTGTGACTGACTATATAACCGTGTGACTGTGTGTCTGTGTGTCTATGTGTCTGTGTGTCTATGTGTCTGTGTGACTGTGTTTGTGTGTCTGTGTAACCGTGTGACTGTGTGTCTGTGTGACTGTGTCTGTGTGTCTGTGTGACTGTGTCTGTGTGACTGTGTGACTGTGTGACTGCGTGACTGCGTGTCTGTGTGTCTGTGTAGCCGTGTGACTGTGTGACTGTGTCCGTGTGACTGTGTGTCTGTGTAACCGTGTGACTGTGTGTCTGTGTAACCGTGTGACTGTGTGTATGTGTAACCGTGTGACTGTGTGTATGTGTAACCGTGTGACTGTGTGTATGTGTGACTGTGTCTGTGTGTCTGTGTAACCGTGTGACTGTGTGACTGTGTCCGTGTGACGGTGTGACTGTGTGACGGTGTCCGTTGTGACGGTGACACTGCCGCCGCAGCCGGACGCCACGCCGTTCAGCAGTCTGGTGGAGAAGATCCAGCTGCGGTGCGGCGAGCCGCCGGAGGTGGTGCGTAAGCAGCTGGTCGTCTACCGGAACCAGCGTGGCGGCACCCTGCGCGGCGTTGGCCAGCCGCAGATAGTCAGCGACGTGGTCGCCCTCATCGTGGCCGGCAAGCGCACCGGTGAGACGAGAGACAGGCGCCGGTGGAAACGGGACACACACTGGCGAGACGGGATACGTGCTGATGAGACGGGATGCGTGTCGGTAAGACGGGATACGTGCTGATGAGACGGGATACGTGCTGATGAGACGGAACGTGTGCCGGTAAGACGGGATGCGTGCTGACGAGACGGGATGCGTGCTGATGAGACGAGATGCGTGTCGGTAAGACGGGATGCGTGCTGACGAGACGGGATGCGTGCTGATGAGACGAGATGCGTGTCGGTAAGACGGGATGCGTGCTGACGAGACGGGATGCGTGTCGGTAAGACGGGATACGTGCTGATGAGACGGGATACGTGTCGGTAAGACAGGATATGGGCGCTATATAACGAGTGGCAGTTGATGCGCCCTTAATCCCAAATAATCATTCAAAAGGTAAGACGGGATACGTGTCGGGGAAAGACGGGATACGTGCTGATGAGACCGGGTACGTGCCGGCGAGACCGGGTACGTGCCGGTAAGACGGGCACACGCCGATGGGACGAGATACGCACCGGTGAGACACACTCACCCACCGCCAGGTGTCCGGTTCCACAATCTACAATTTCTCCCGTAGGGTGTAATATGTGTATTTCCATAGGAGCAAAATCAGTCAGGTGCATCCAATCCCGACTGGATCCACGCTGGTTCCGTAAGCTGCACCACAACACTTCCGTAAGCATCGGCTCAAATCCCAGGTCTGCAGCAAGTTCTTTACTGACCAAATTCCCTGTGTCACTGGCCAAACTCCCTGTGTCAGCAGCAGGCGATACCCAGGTGGCTGTGATTTTAACTTTACCACTGGACGAGGACCGCCCTGACGATGACCTGTGGCAGGTTCAGCTAAGGCGGGCACCGATTCCTGAAATCCCACCTGCCTGCGCAACGAAAGCACTGGATGCCCCGCCGCCCAGGCTGGGTTGGCTGCCTCCAGCCCTGTTGTTGATGTGCTGTTGTCGGGGCTGTACGCGATGTGTCGGACTCTACACTAAGACGCCAAGTGTCCTGGCTGTGCACATCTCTGCCAGTCCCGAAATGTACTTCTTTAGCGTCATCTAGTTGATAGCATTCTAATTTGATGCGTCTGGTTAAATAAAGCAATACTTCGGACTTTCTAATGTTTGCAGC
Source organism: Imbricaverruca yamaguchii (assembly GCA_034440575.1). Taxonomy (NCBI): domain Eukaryota; kingdom Metazoa; phylum Arthropoda; class Thecostraca; family Neoverrucidae; genus Imbricaverruca; species Imbricaverruca yamaguchii. The sequence goes on along the minus strand of JAOTOL010000814.1, from coordinate 81,594 downwards.
CTCTCCATTCGACGTAGAATTACTTCCATGTGCCCTTCGAGACCGCCCCGACGCTTCTCTACTGATGGGCTTCTGACGATATCTGACAGACTTTTTGTGATATCCATGTATCAGTCTCGCCCTATGCAACTGATGAAGCCTAACTTCGCGTTTTTATTTAGGCATAATAACTATGTGACGTTACCGTATGCCGCTGGCAATGGCGACGGTGTGCTATTCTCAAGCTCATCAGCCGCCCAGGTGATACTTCAGTTTGACGTCGTCAGCGAATTTAAACACCATATTTATTAGTCCTACCTCAATACTGTCCACAAAGATGACGCAGCAGTCGAGCTAAAAGGCGTCACCCCCTCCCAAACGTCACCTTTTCTCCTAAGTGTCACCCTCTTAATAAAGACATAAAGACATAAAGACATAATAGATTAGTGCAACTATGAGCCACAAGGGCCCTTCTTGGTTGCACTCTGTACACTGAACCAGTTGCCCACCAAATCTGTAAATCAGCCCTCCCTGTAATACTGAAAAGCAAGCCCTCTATTCTTATAATGATTGTCTATGCTGTTTTTAAAGATGTTCAATGTGCTGCTACTGACGATGTTTTCTGGCAGCTGGTTCCAGTGTTCCACTACCCTGTTGGTGAAGAAAGTTTGCCTTAACCTTGTTCTGCTGTGGTTAACTTTAATTTTGAATTTATGACCTCTAATTGGATCATTTCTGTTAAATTCAAACATTTCCCCAAGGTATCCTCTCCAGACCATGGACAAATTTAAAGACCTCGATGAGATCTCCTCTCAGCCTTCTATATCTAAGTGAAAACATATTCAATTTCTTCAATCTTTCCTCATATGCCAGGTTGCTTATGCCATTAACCATTTTTGTAGCCCTCTTTTGTACTCTCTCTAAAAGCCAACAATCTTTTTCATAGCTAGGAGACCAAGCTTGGATGCAGTATTCCAAATGTGGCCTGACGTATGCACAGTAAAGCTTCCTGATCACTTCCTCAGTTCTGTATGATACATTCCTATTTATTGCCCCGAGCATTCTCAGTGCCTTCTTCCTGGCTTCCTTGGTCTGTTCTGATGCCCCCAGTTTTGTGTTTATAATAACACCTAAATCCTTCTCCTGTTGAGTCACTGGTAGCACTTGGCCACCCATCAAGTATGGAGCCTTCATATGCTGCTTACCTACATGCATGATTTTGCACTTATCAATATTAAATTTCATTTGCCATTCTTCGGACCACTTCACAAGTTCGTCTGAGTCTTTTTGCAGCGAGATATGCTCATCCTGACCTGTTATTGCCCTAAAGACCTTCAAATCATCCGCAAATTTCAAAACTTTACTGCTTAGGCCACTTACAATGTTATTTACAAATAAAATGAACAGTAATGGCCCTAGTACTGACCCCTTGGGGACTCCACTGATAACATTTTGCCATGATGACTTTGTACCATTTAGCATCACTCTTTGCTGTCTATCTGAAAGCCACAACTCTATCCATTTTAAGATGCTACCTGCAATACCATGGGACTGAAGCTGTATCATTAACCGTTTATGGGGTACCTTGTCAAAGGCCTTACTAATGTCAAGATATGCTACATCAACCTGATTTCCCTGATCAAATTGTTCTGTGGCGAAGTTCAAAAAGTCCAAGAGGTTTGTGAGACACGATCGTCCTTTTCTAAACCCATGTTGAGTATCTTGAATCAATCTGCTACCTTCCAGATAACTAACTATTCTATCCTTGATAATTGATTCGAGTACCTTGCAGACTAGGGATGTGAGACTTATTGGCCTATAGTTTTCAACTTTCCCTCTTTCTCCTTTCTTGAAAATAGGAACTACATTTGCCCTTTTCCAATCGGTTGGAATTTCATTTTGTGAAACTGATCTACAAAATATTATACTAAGTGGAAATGCCAGTTCCTTTTCAGTTTCACGCAACACCCTAGCATAAATTTCATCAGGTCCTGCTGCCTTGTTTGGCTTTATTTTCCTGATCTGATTGTAGACAACATCACTATCAATGAAATCAACATCATTTGTCAGATCCCATGTCACTGAACTATGGTGTACGATCGGCAGATTGGTCATATCTTCCAATGTAAACACTGATTTGAACTGCTTGCTCAGCTCCTCAACCATCTCACTATCCTCACCCAATGTAGTCCCGTTTACTTCCAGTGGACCAATTGTGCTAGAAACTTTACTCAGCTTGTAGAAACTAAAGAACTTTTTACTGTCCCCATTACAGTTTCTAGCTAAATCCAGTTCTTTTGCTCGCTTTGCTGCTCTGGTTTTTTGCTTCACAGTGTCTCTAGCTTTTCGATACGCCTTTAGATTAACGACATTTGAGGCTTCTTTAAAAACTCTAAATGCAGTTTTCTTAGCCTTAATTGCTTTTATCAAGTCTGGTGTAAGCCATGCTGGCTTTCCTACCCTTCTTTTGCGTCTTTGCTTTTGGGGGACATGTCTAATCTGAGTTTCCTTCAAGTAAGATTTGAACTTTTCCCACATTTCACAGGCATTTAAATTGGAGAATTCTTCTTCCCATCTGATGGCACGTAAAGCCGCTCTCATGCAGTCAAAGTCTGTTTTGTTGAAATTTGGAACCTTTACCAAATTATCCTTAATAATTTCCCCTACATGTACCTTCAATCTAACTATGTTATGGTCACTTTTTCCCAGAGTTTCGCCTACAGTCAAGTCTTGAACCAAGTCACTTAAATCCGAGAATACAAGGTCCAAGAATGAACCATGCCTGGTAGGTTCTGATACAAACTGGTGTAAGAACAGGTCCTCTTCAAGGCATTTCCTAAACATTTTGCATGATGGGGAGCCAACACCAACATTTTCATAACCTTTTAGATTAAAGTAACCGAGAATAAGGCACTTCCTCTTAAAGTTTCTACTGATTTCCTCACATATCACCTTGTCAAGCTCCAGTTGCTGAGAATGTGGCAGGGTTCCTGATCGGTAGAAAGCTCCTATCATAAGAGTATTGCTGTTGCCTTTTCCCACAGTGACATGAAGCCAAATGGACTCCACAGACACATTTTTATCCCCACCTGCTACTTTTTGAGAACTGAATAAGCTATTCATATAGAGCATTACACCACCCCCTTTCATTGCTGGACCCCTATTGCACGAAAACATATTGTATCCCTGGATCTCATAGTCCTGCAAGTTATCTCCAAAATACCCTTCACTGACCCATGCCTCCGTAATGCAAACAAAATCTGGTTCCTCCTCAGCAACATAACACTTGAACTCATCAAATTTGGAACGGATACTCTGAGCATTAAACATCATACACTTTACAAATGCTCCATAACCACCTTTGGCTTTTTCATATTGAGGAGTTCTTTTATCACTAGATGAACTATAACTATGTCCCCTTGAGTTGCTGCTGTCCCTATTTGCAGATTTTGAGGTTCTATTGCCTTGGCTGACACTATTGGAATATTCCTGATTTGGCAATGCAATTTCATCCCTCCCCACCCCATTTCCTAGTTTCCCTGAAGGACATGCTCGTATACTTTGCCTAACACATGGACCCCCTTCTCAGAAAAGTGCAGGCCATCCCTCTGATAGAGGTCCCACGATGCATAAAACCTGCTCCACTCGTCTACAAATGTAAAACCTAGCTCATGGCAGAGCTTTCCTACCCTGGCGTTAGCTGCCAGTGCCCTAGAGCTCCACTCAGGGGAGGCTCTAGCCCTAGGCAAAATTGCTGTTACAATGACTCTATTGGTACCCTTCAGGGTGGCCAGAAGGGCCCTGTACTCCCGCAGAAGCTCCTCACTCCTAGTATGACCTATGTTATTTACCCCTGCATGCACTATGACTGTGTTAAACTGGTGATCACTGGTGACCTGTGCCACCGCAGGTACCAGGTCCTTCACCTTGGTACCAGGCCTGGTGATGCACCTCCTGTCCCTCCTACCTTTACAAAATACCCGCTCTAAATGTCGGACACGAGGGTCTCCTATGACCAGCACTGACTCCTTACTACTACTATCCTGGGGGCAGTCATCCAATGCCTGGAACATATTTGTTGTTAATATGCCTGCCCGCTGGGCCGGTCGGCTAGACTTCTTCCCGCTCCTACCACCTGCCACCTGCCACTCACTGACCCTTTCCTTAGGTTCGCGTCTCCAAATCCTCCACCCCCTGACCTCATGCCACTTCCCCTCCTGTGACCTACCAGAACTACCCCTCCTCTGTTCACTATTAACACTCCCCTCTCGAGAGATCCCAGCCACCTCCACAGTAGGGGAAGCCTCAGCTACCTGGTGGCCTGCGACCACCTGGGCATATGATGTCCCTGCTACGGAGTGACCCCTTGTTGCTTTATCTTGCCTACCCTGTGCAACAAGGGCAGCCTTGAGCTTGGAAACCTCTGCCTTAAGGGTCCTAATTTCTTCCTCTAGTGCCTGCATCCTGGTCGAAACCATCCTAAACGCTGCAGCTTATGCCTAGATTTAGAATCAAATTAACTCGCTAAACAACCGACAAAAAAGCTAACTATCATTCACTATAAATCGCTACCTCCTATACTGTCAGTTAATTATCTGAGTACCTCAAGAAAGGCAGAAACTATTAAACAATTGTTTTGTTTGTTTTAAATAAATAAAAAATTAAATAAATAAACAAGATGTATAATCTAATTGTCTTCCACACAAGTAGACAACTATATGAATATCCCTTTTGATATCACTTATGGCTAGACAGAAAAATGAACAGTCACACAGCACTTATGAATACCCCCAACTTACTACTAATTAAACTATCTTAAACTTCAACACCAAACACACTAGGCACACCAAAAAATAAATAAAGTATGTTAGGATAGTATGAATGTTGTCTAATGTACTTATGAAATTTACACACTTGTAATATCTCCTACTACAGAAATCGAAGCGTCGAGAACACGCCGAAAGCCACGAGGCCTCGCCTTGGCGCACACAAAGATGGCGGCGTCGCTAGGTTAATATAGTATAGTTTGCGTGCTACGAAAATGCTTATAAGATAAAAACTAATGAAATATAATCACAGAAGTAATTGCTAAACACCTATCCACAGCTTAGACTAGAGTACTGCCCTGTTCTGCAACGACTTATCTGGAAACCTGGAGCTCCGGCGCACGTCCTCCCACCTTGACACCTGGCGCCAAACTGATGTCATCCCCTGTCCGCAAAGCTTGCATGCTCCTATTAATATACGATGGTCGACGCATCGTAAAACCTTAATCACACACACATACCCTTATTATTATTGTCTTGGGCCTTAGCCATAGGATTACCACCCGTTGCTTTCTCCCAACCCTTGAAGGATGAATATCCTACCAATATAATGCTTAACACGCGCACGTCCGGGGGCAGATATCTGCCCCCTCCGGTTTTTCCTCATTTGCCGCCAAACTAATCGGGTTAGCAAGGCAAAACCTCGCATAGCTGTTCATTGGTCATTTCCGCACATCCTCATACATTTTTAATCCAGGGTCATCTCAGGTCAGGTCACCGGGTCAGGCGAAGTGACCCAACTACACTCGGAGTTCTAGGTGGCATAACTTCCATAATAATTGGGCGATTGATTTAAAACTTATAGCATGATTTCATCAGGGACCATAATATGTATATCGTTTTTGTTCGTGGCATTGACCTTAGGTCAGGCCGCGGCCATGGCTTCCCCATTATGGGGCTATCGTAAAATATACAAAGGTTTCCTGGTTACATATTTACGCTCTGAATGATCTCACAACGGTTGTGGCATGTAGATGGAAGCCATGCTCAATGTTACTGCTGACATTTTTGCTCCGTGACCTCACCAAGATCTCTGAGGTCACCTGATATCACTGCACATTTATGCGCATTATATCGCGCTGCATTGAGCTAGAAGGCTGAAATTTCCGTCATTGTGCTTGTATCGCCAAGACGTGTCGATTGATACATTATATGACTTCCCTAGGCGACTTCATGACCTTGACCTGAGGTCATGATTTCATGACCTTGACCTGAGTTTCGATTGACCTGACCTTAAATTACACCGCCTATTTTCGGTAGCGCATTTCAAGGACTGTCGAGTAGCGTTCGCCGTTTGTACCTATCTGTTACAGGTCCTGAGATATGTGTCAATATCTGAGTCCCACCTGATCTGGTCGAATTTGACCTATGATGGCCCAGTGACCTGAATGTTGACCTGAGCGAAAACATTACCGAAACACTTTCGATAAAACCCGTCACCAGCTATCCAACGCCGTTTTCCGTTTGTCGCTAGCATAGTTCCAGAGATCTTAGGGGGGCAGACATATGCCCCCGGGCATGCGAAGTTGGCGCGGACCGCCGGACGTGCGAGTATTAATAATGCTTACCCTCCAACTTGGAGCCAAGCTACCTTGAGCCCTATACTATTGTATCGCTTCCTCTGTTCTACCTCTGCCTACATCATTAACACCAACTTGTGCAAAGGCCATCGCTCCCTCATTACTTCCCGGTATACCTTCTCCCCAAGCCCATCCCAAATGCCTTTAACTTGGGCGCCTGAGAAGCAGAATCGAGCCCGTTTGGCTGGGTTCTTACCGCAAAAGGCACAATCTACGTACCTGACTATTGAGTCCTATATCACAAGACCTCCCTCCCGCCAATTCCGACCCCACTGGCATTACTTCCCTGTTCCCTGAGAGCGTCATGCCTTCTTTTTAGCTCCGGACTCGAGTTCACCTTCTTCAAAACTAATATATTATTCCGACGTCCCGTTGCCCTCCACTCCCTGCTACTATCCCGACCTCCATTACTGCCACCTCAGCTACCGCTGTCGACATCCTGCACTTGACTCACTGCAACATTACCTACAATGAGTCCCACTATTAATTCCTTAAGTTACTCCCCCTCCCTTTCCAACACCTCCATTTGCTTACTGATGTCAACAATGACTCTTCGACACTGGCACTTCCCGCGGTTACCTCCTTCATTAAAAAATATTTCCTTGCTTTTGTATTTTCCTATTCTACTTAAACCTGCTTGGACCTAAGAGATCTTATTAATAGACACTGCTTTAACTGATTCAGCCAAGACCACTCCAACAACTTCAATGTCACATCAGCTCTTGCAAGAATTTAAGAGTAATATAGCAAACAATATTTAACACTGAAATAATTAAATTTGCTTCAGAAAACAAATGAAACAGAATGCAAATGAAACTGCCTAACTTAACCTACACAGCACACACCGATGAAAACAACAAACTAATCCTCTACTGACAGAAACTCATCTCAAGAACTAGTGATCCGCTCTTTTTCGTGCGACGGTAGTCCCGGCCAGTCCTTCCTCAGTCCTGGAAGCAGCACGAACACGTCCGCCTGGTACAGGGCAGGGCTGTGCGCGGCAGGACGTGACCCAGCTGTGGGGTGCCGCGATGTGATTATACGGTGCCGGAACGGGACAGCAGGGTCTCGGAACGTGGTGCTGATTTCGGAGCGCACTTTGTTGCCAAGTGTTGTGTGTGGGCAGAACATTGCTGAGGACGGAGACTTACTCTTACTGACATTTCAGGGGACGATTCGTGTTTTATCCACACTGGCAAACTATTTGAATATATCTCCGACATTAAGCTCCATGTCATCTGTCCATCACTGTGATGTGCCTTTGTCGTTTATGTATACTTAAGGATGCGACTCAGGTGTGTGAAACTGTGTGCATGTATACTTCGGTAGGAGGGCTGATTATTTTTAGCAAGCTGCAAACCATTAGTTATGGGCGCTAAATGATCAAACCTGCTCGATGCGCCCTAAAACTCCAATAACCAACCAATGAGGACGCAGATCTAACAGCGGCGGCCTCCACCCCAGCTAACGGCAGCGCCGAACGAGCCGTAGCGCCACCGACGCAGCACCTGCACACACCACCTTCCAAGGAGGACTGCGCCATATGTCGAGAGCCGTGCTCGGCAACCTCGTCGCGTCAGCTTCCGTGCGGCCACCGCTTCCACGACCTGGTGCGTGTCCCGTCTGCCTCGCAGCCGGTTATCGCGCTGCTCCCGTACTTTGAGTGGCCAGGTGGCTGGACACTGGGCGCAGGTGGGACCGCACCGGGCGTCAGTGTAGCGAGCTGAGTGTCGATGTTACTTCTGGAGGCTGTTGTGGCTGTCGGTGTCCGCGGGACTGTGCTGGATACTGGTGTGAGCCGTTGGCTGCTGGCGCGCCGGTTGTGTTCCGGCGTGACCTTTTTGGTGTCGATTTGTCACTGCGTATTATATACAAACGGTAACAATAATAATAATGTAACCCGTTTGATGTCGGGGTGGCTGTGTTGAATGTGCGTCGCCACAGGGGAGGGGATGGGTTCGTTACCCCCAAACTTCGTGAAATATGTAATTACACCCATGGTGTTGCATGAAAAGTAAACCAAGCAACTATCTCGTCCCCCTATCAAAAATGACCGGAGACGCCCATGTTGCGTTAAGTACGGGTACCAGTATAGCTGTTACTGGGTTGACTGTTTGTTAGTGGTGTGGCTGAGTTTGGTAGTTATGTGGCTGAGTTTGGTAGTTATGTGGGTGGTTTGGTAGTGGTGTGGGTGTGTTTGGTAGTGGTGTGGCTGTATTTGGTAATGGTGTGGCTATGTTTGGTAATGGTGTGGCTATGTTTGGTAATGGTGTGGCTGTGCTTGGTAGTTATGTGGGTGGTTTGGTAGTGGTGTGGCTGTGTTTGGTAGTGGTGTGGCTGTGTTTGGTAGTGGTGTGGGTGTGTTTGGTAGTGGTCTGGCTGTATTTGGTAATGGTGTGGCTATGTTTGGTAATGGTGTGGCTATGTTTGGTAGAGGTGTGGCTGTGTTTGGTAGTGGTGTGGGTGTGTTTGGTAATGGTGTGGCCATGTTTTCTAATGGTGTGGCTATGTTTGGTAGTGGTGTGGCTGTGTTTGGTAGTTATGTGGGTGTGTTTGGTAGTGGTGTGGCTGTGTTTGGTAGTTATGTGGGTGTGTTTGGTAGTGGTGTGGCTGTGTTTGGTAGTTATGTGGGTGTGTTTGGTAATGGTGTGGCTGTGTTTGGTAGTGGTGTGGCTGTGTTTGGTAATGGTGTGGCTATGTTTGGTAATGGTGTGGCTGTGCTTGGTAGTGATGTGGCTGTGTTTGGTAGTGATGTGGCTGTGTTTGGTAGTGGTGTGGACTTGGCACCGGTGTGACCGTGTTGGTACCAATGTGACCTATGTACGGGCAGACTGTTGTGTACCAGTGTGTGACATCCGGTTCTGTTCCAGTGTATTCGGCGCTGGCAACAAGAGAGCATCTCGTTTTCCACCTGCCCCGTCTGCCGTCAGCCTTTCACATCGGAGTCGGAGTTTCCCACGCTCTGAACTGCTCCGGTGGCGCTGAACAAGTATACAAAGTATACCCACAGGCCAATTTTGCTGCTGCAACCGGTCGCCAAGGCCTTGATCAACAAACTCGATGAGTTTTATGAGTTTTAGTGAAGATCGTGAACCCGGTGTAGACGAGTTCAATCTTCTCCGGCAGTCAGTTGATACTGCATATCATTAACCATGTGCCAGTCTACTCGACGGAGCCATGTTCCATCTGGTGGGTGGGGGGGGACGAGGCCGGGGCTGCCCGCGGGCAGAGCGGATGCGAGGGTGGGCGAAGTCGGGACGAAGGCCGACTGCCGGGAAATTCGCTCCCAAGCCGAGACGACAGACATGGGCGAGTGTCACGCGTCGAAGCCTCGAAGTCTCTGTGGGTTTTAGCGGGTCACCAGAGATGATCGAGTTATACTAGTGCCTTGCGCTGTGCCATGCGGGTAGTACCGCCACCAGCGTCCACTCCCCGAGGCTGTGAACAATGCGTGGAGTGGCGTCTACTCAGCGAGTTATGCCCACTCTCCCGAGGGCAGGACGCTGCGTTCAAGGAGCCGTTAGAGTAACCGCACTGTCTCGCTTTGCTTTGTTGGTGCACGTGCGTGCAGTAGCATATGTATGCTTTCACAACTGTCTGACTATGTTATGTTCCAGCCAAGTTTCAGCTCGTTCTCGATTAAGACTCGCGTTGCGCCGGTGTCCGGTGGTGGTCTACTGTGCAGTGTTGTGCATATGCCGTCACCATATCCTTCCGGTCAGCCGTGCTTCCCACCGTTAGTGCAGTACTCGCTGTAGTGTTAGCTTCAGGCCCAGTTGGAGATATTGCACCACAAGCGACGCACAGTGATGGATGTTGCACAAAGCCAGCCATCTGGGGCTATCGTTCGAAAACCTTTGTTATCGGACAATCGCACTAGTTTTTTAAAAAACTTTCTATATACATACACATTCCGGTCCCTTTCGTACAGCGGGCATGTTCAGTTATTAGATAGTATGGGACGAGCTTTTCAATCCCACAATAAGTAATGTGGTTGTGGAATCGTTTACTTTCTGTATTACAGAACTACATTACCAAAGCCAAGAAGGAAGACGATTAGTGGGCGAGCCCTCCAGAATCAGGCCACAACGGCTCAAACGGCAAAGGTGTTGGCACTAAAACTTTAGGACTGCCGCAGAGATTGCCTCATATCATTCAGATATAACTTTCGTGGCTAAACAATACTTCAGGTCGCCCAATTACCTCCAGAGTAAATTGGTGCATGCATTCGTGCTCGTTAATTTGCAACACATCGACCACGTGTGAAGGCGGAAACTCTCCAAGCATCATCTTGCTGCAAGGCATGAACAAACATCGTGTTCAGCTGTTGCCGCCGCGTAGTTGAACACGCTGCTTGCCATTGATCCGTCACTCGGATACGGTAACGGTTCGTATTATGACCAACGGAGCTCAATCCGATTTTCATTTTTGCCTAGAACCATTTGAATGTTTAGCTCCATTTGAAATAGATGTATGGTTGTTCGCTGGTCAAGCCCGTGACTTCTTCAGACGTAGTACGTGCACTGCTTGTGATATTTCGAATGAACATCCTTTTCCAATCTGCGTTTTATTGTGAGCACCGGCTGACGTCTGAATTTACGTGGGGGATGGGTATTAGCCAAAGTGGTGGCCGCTGAACGTACCACGCACCAGCAGCGCGAGCAGTGTGAACTGGGAGACAGCCCATGGGGGGCAGCTATATTGGTCGGGGATCGTGCACTACTTGCGCCACCATTGGCTGCACGACCTGCACACGAATGGCGTATGGACGCGTCCAGGCGTTGTCAGCCATGTCCGCCGCAACAGCAGGCCTATCCGGCGGGCTGCGGCAGGAGGCAGCGACGGAGCAAGCCAGGGACCCAGCCGTACCCCTGCGACATCCGAGCATGACTGGGCCGACACGGCACTTCAGAACAGCGGCCGTTTCCTCGCAGTTGGTTGGGCCCGCGTCGGCGTCAAATCTGCAGGGGAAGCCCACCACCAGGGCGAATACGTGCGGCTCTAACAGGAGCGACCCGGCTCCCGGAGCCCCGGCGGGTGGCCGCCGCCGCTCGTCTGTACCACGTGAGCGTGACCCCTAGCTCGAGCAAAACATGCACATCCTGGACATGACCGGAGCGTGTCGGCGTGAACTGATGAGGGTCTCCGGAGAGTCAGATCAATACGAGCAATGGTCGACCGTTTGGCAGCAGTCCCAGAACAGACGACACCTGCTGCGAGCGGTGTCGATCAAACATACCCGAGACAAATGGGCCGACACACACCATACTTGCTTCACCCATCACTTTTCTACAATATACATCACGTCTCTCGGCGTTGCCTGGGCACGATTGAGCCAAGAGCCATGCTATTACCTTGAGCATCTTTCCGTGGTGAAGCCTATGACAGGGAAATATCACAGACTGGTTTCTATCTTTAGCGTCCAGAGCTAGTCAGGTATCTTCAGCACATTGGACACGGACAAGAGTACAAAAATACGCAGCGAATTTCATCACAATCATGCGCCATCTCTTGTGCACCTCGTAACCGACGGTAGATAAGCGTAGCGTGTCTCGAGCACTCAGCAGATCTGGGATCCAAGGGCGCCGGCCTTCGGTGGCGAGGCCGCTCACAGATTGTACATGCCATCGACGAGGAAGTCCATCTTGCGGTAGTGGCGGTGATGCCAGCGGTAGCTCACCCGACGGAACCCTAGGTATCCGACGCCGAGCACGAAGCACACGAGGAAGGCGACGGCGACAATGGTCGCGGCGGGCGACCGCACCCGATAGCCTGCCGACTCGGCGCCGGCGCGGCCCGAGGTGACCGTCGGCTTCGGCAGACCGGCGGACGCCGGCTCGGGCAGCGCGACCACCTCGGGGGCGGGCGGCGCCAGCGCCACTCCCTTGCGGGGCTTGGACGGCCGCTCCAGCATCTCCAGGTCGGGGACGCCGGTGCGGCGGCTGCTGGGCTTGAGCTCGGACGGCGCCAGACCCGGCTCGGGCCGGTGCCGGCTGTGGCCGACCGACGCCGGGCGGAGCGCGGTCTGCGCGGTCAGTCGCACCGGCACCTCGCCAGCCACGCCACCGACGGCTGGCTGGGCAGCCGGAGCCATCGCCCCAGGGCTCACCCCAAGCTCCGGGGCAGCCACGCCACCGACGGCTGGCTGGGCAGCCGTGGTTGTCGCCCCAAAGCTCACCCCAGGCGCCGGGGAAGCCACGCCACCGACGGCTGACTGGAGCCATCCCCAGGACCCAAGCGAACCGACGGCTGGCTGGGCAGCCAGAGCCATCGCCCCAGGGCTCACCCCAGGCGCCGGGGAAGCCACGTCACCAACGGCTGGCTGGGCAGCCAGAGCCATCGCCCCAAGGCTCACCCCAGGCGCCGGGGAAGCCACGTCACCGACGGCTGGCTGGGCAGCCAGAGCCAGCGCCCCAGGGCTCACCCCAAGCGCCGGGGCCGCTGCGTCAGATCCGCCGCGGCCTTCAGAGATGCTCTTCAACTGCACAGAAGCTTCAGAGACGCCTTCGAGCGGCACGAGAGATTCTGCGTCACTTGCTTGGGGTGTGGCCTTGCTGCTACTCTGTTGGCCCCGAGCCACCGACACATTGCTCCCGGGAGGGGAGATCATGTCCGCGGTAGCAAAACTGCCCCTCTCACGGCCACCATCGACGACTGTTGAACTTCGGTTGGCAGCAGCTACAGCAGGGGTGAACTCGGTCTCTGCTGATGACATCTTGGACTGCTTAGTGACTGCCAGCTGTGCCTGCTCGCTGGTAGTCAGCGTGCCATTTGTAGTGCACAAGACGGGATGGTGCCACCTGGACAGAGAGGCGAGCAGCATCCATCTCAGGACGTGGTGTGCCGTTTCCATCTTGCTCGGATAAAGCAGCTGGTGAGCCGACGCTAGAAAAGAACCATCCACGTAAGGGAACAATCGGGCAGAAATGGTGATGGTGGAGACTAGAAGTGGCGAATTAGCTACTGATAGCAGCACACCATGGCTGTCGATTGCATCGATGAGAATGCGACCGTGACAGGACTGTAGATGGTTCCTTCAAAACTACATGCTTCGTGCTGGATATTCCAGGGCCGTGCGTTCCTACCCCAACTTCTGGAATTTAGTGCAGAGTTAGGGTACACGTACGTGACAAAATATAATCAACCTGCACGATTAGAAGACGCGGATCGCGTTGATCTGCGCGCAAACATTTTCTCAATTGTCGGTAATGTAGATATACTGAATGCATTCTACTGGGTGCAGACGAACTAGGAACAGCCACGTTTTTTGTTATACTGCATGCGAGTCATTGCAGTAGGGCACTGAGCATCCCTTATTCATCGCACCCATACTGGGCTCATGCCATGGCCGATTTGACGATAATGCCTGCTCCGAAGTTCCCTCGCTCACGTCATCTCACCCGTCGAAACCACCTTAAGTAGACAAGGTTCGATCGAACCCATAATCCCGCGATCTTCATCGAGAGAGAAAATAGAGGGGAAGTAATGGTCAAGATGAACAAGCTGCTCGGCTCAGCTGTCCTAAAATTGCTGTCTTATGCCATATAATGTTTTCGAATGTATATTCGGCTCTACCATCAGTTTCCTGGCAACAATCGTTACCTCAACACCATAATGCACGTTGTCCGTCTGTTTTGTGGGGTTTAGGGGCGCAGCGATTGCAGTGATCATGCAACACTCACTTAATGAAAGTTGTCATTGACATCTGGCATCATGCACTGTTCTTTTGCACTTCGAATTTGAGTAAAGCCCATTTCAAATTGCTCCAAAGTATTGAACATCTTGCTTAAAATGTTGGACAAGCCCATGTATGCATATTCGTGAATAAAAACCTTCAGGCAACACCTTCTCTGGTGTCAACGAGCATGACGCAACAATGGACGCAAACTGAAATGAAATATATTTTCATAGTGAAATGACTTTTTATCAGCACTTTAACTTAAATTGCTAATATCTTCTTTTTTTAAATCATTTCTAATGGAAATGGAAATGGAAATGGAATTTTGCCAAATCCCATCCAAAACACCAGAAGAACATATGCATTAACCAAAAATTGGCTTGAAGTGGGGAGGTGAAATACTTCATGGCAGCTCCCTTTTGCTATGACTTCTCAACATGGCTCATGATCCTGGGTGGACTGGGTGTCTGCCCCCTGGTTTAGTACCTCTGTTCATTTGACATTTTCCTCATTCAATCTGAAAATGTCCTGAAAATGGTACTATTGTGCTCTAAGGTATTAATCAGACAGGTGTTACATACATCCTAACTTCATGGAGCAAACAAAGAAGTTAGCTTTGCTTAGGTTAGGTTGCTTAGGCTTAGGTTTCTGCACTTGAAAAAAAAGATTGTATTCAAAACATTTATTTTCTTAAAGAGGCTTGGCTAGGAGGATAGGTTAGGTGAAGTTTAAAATTTTCCTAGAGCATGAATTGTTTGAACTTTTTTGAATCTTTTCAAGCATTTTTTTTACATGTAATGATATGATAGGTTTTCTAGGTCATGCTATGCTACATTTGTGTTCTCTCTTACATTATTTCTTCCTAAATTACTGAAGAAAGGCCCTTTCTTTGCATTATTTTGCCTACCAGCTTACAAGAATGCTTGTGCAGAGGAAATGAGTTCCCACATGTTAACAACATTCATAAATGATGCATTGTGAAAAGAAATTCCAAGAATTCAAAAATTACCTTAAGGCACAAAGTTACCATGAAAGTAAGGACATGGACAACCCTTACTATGATATCCAGCCTTGCTTCTTAAGTAATTATTACCTAGTTGTGATACTACAGGCAAGCAATTATCCAATTTTTCACAAGTTGATGTGTGGCAAAGTATTTGCATCATTACATATAGCACAATAGGAACAACATAATTATTTACAGAAGGCATATGCCAAGTTGGCAATAATCAACAGATTAGAGCTTGAATGGAAAGTTGACTGCTTTTTAAAAACAGGTTAGGCTAGGTAAGGTTATTTAGCCTGAAAACTTTTGAGAGTAAAAAATGCTTAAAACTTTACATCTTTGAAATAGTATTTATCTTCTTGCATGGAATGTTAGGCAGAAGTAGTGCAGTTAAATGCAATTAAAGTATATAGGTACAACAAAAGTTTACCTACATTCTACAGTATTTTTGTCTTAAAAGGTGTTTTGATATTTTTTCTTTCAGTATACTATGTTTATGAAAGTGATTAAGATGTGACCACTTGTTTTCTCAGGAAGTGCTCACATCTCCAGATGTGACCTCGTTTTCTTGGATTATCATAGCAAAAACTTACTTAATGTGCCATTTGTTCCTCACTGCTTGCCATGATGCATCATTGTGCCATAATTTATCCATTCCTCACCTGGCACTTTTTGGACATGACGAAAGGCAAATTCAACCCTCCACTTGCTTTATTGAACACTTTCACATAAAAAATGCTTAATTTACCCATTTTACATCCATGATTCAGAGGTTAGCTCTGGTTATGTCAGGTTAGATCTCGTTCTAGGTTACACTTTGTCTTTTTTTTGGGGGGGAGGGGGAATTTTCTACAAAAAATTTATTTTTCCTCCAAAATAGATCAGGCTAGTTCAGGCTATACTTTTTAATTGGAGGAAAAATTGAAAACTTTCAATCATAAAAAAAATTCACCTTCCTGCATGTCAGGTTAGTCTAGGTTAGGCTGTAGCCCCTTTTTGGGTGATATCTTACCTCCCAATGAAAAATATGCATTTGCAGATAAAATTAGTGGTTGCACTATGCTAACCATAGCCATGAACATTGCATTTGAGATTTTAAAACAAAAATCAAAGAATTCCAAAACAAACTTAAACTGCAAATTTACCACCTAGGCTAGGTGTCAGGTTACTACATTTCCTTTGTATTCTAAAAGTTATCTTTTATGCTATATTACCCAGCTCCAAGCCCCTCTTCTGAAAACTGAAAAGTATGCATTTGCGGTGGAAATGGGTGGTTGCACCACGTTAGCCATTGAGTAACATTGCACTGGAAATAAATTCCAAGAACTAAGGAATTACATGAACTGCAAATTTACGGGTACTCTGAGATGCATGTCCTCCAGCAATACTAACCTCGGCCAGATTTTGGTTAGACTAATTCACGGGAATCGTTTTTCAAACAAACGAAAAACATACAAATCTTAGAGCTTCAATAAGCGCCTATTACAAGCTGTGGGGAAAGAAATCCCAGGCGAGTGGAAGAGCGCCATAATAGTGTTAAAATAAAAAGCAGCATATTCCGTAGATTTATATAGATACTGGAATGCTGGAATATAATTCAGGAGTATTCTGGAATAAAATGCCACATTTGGAGTATGACGTCACCTGACTGAGGTTTTATATAGTTTAAACCAAATATACTATATTTTAGAACTTTGGGCTATATGTTTCATCACGTTATCTTTTGTACGAGTGCATGGTTGGGGCTTCGGGTAAACAATCGCGTGCCTGGTAGCGAATTGTGGCGGTAAACGTCAGGGTTATAATAATCGCGTCCGTCCGTTGGCTTGGATCCATTGAATGAAAGTATACTGCAAGTATTGCATTGCGTCAGTATACTGAAGCAATCGCAACCTTGACTGGGCTCAAGTTACAGGTACCAGTATCGTAACTGTTGTTCACCTCCGTTCGTCTCGTGCCCCCCCCCCCGGCAGGCTGGGTGTGGGTAGCCTCCGTCTGCCTATCGAGCTATGTAGGTGCCTACCTACTTGCCTAGGAGGTGCCTAGGTATCAGGTGGCCTGACTGGGGTGGCAGGTATGATGAGTGGATATTTGTAGTTGCGTGGCTGCACATGCCTAGGTATGGACCTCAACCTATGCTATTTAATTCAAATTCATAGGCATGCGAACAGACCAATAACTTGACCATTGAGGAGCTTGCAAAATAGTTTTATATCATTTTAAAATCATCTACTGGAAGTCTTCCTGACTGTTGAAATCTGGGGATTACCTACCTACCTGCATGACCAATGTAGTTCCTGCTCCCTAAAGCCATAATAGCTAACTGATTGTTGGAATACTTAGCTCATCAATTATTCCAGTATTTAAGAAGGATTCATGGCATGAACCACCTAATCTTTGCTCAGTGAGTTATTTCTGTCCCATGCAAGATTCTGGAATGCTTAAACATTCAGAAACTAATATATTATTTGAAGGGGCTTGCTGCTGGACCAAGGCTGATCTGGCTTCTGTCATAAATGTTCTGTAGATGATTAGCTATTGCTGATGTGACAAACTGCTTCTACCTGCCTAGAGCTACATGGTGGATGAAATTTTCTTTGATTTTTCAAAGGCACTTGATGTGGATCATGCTCTGCTATTAACTAGCTAGACATCTGTCCAACAACTTGCCAAGTTCTACTTGATGCCATCCTGAATTTATGAAAACCCTGCATTGCTCATGTCAGACCTGGAGTTTTCCCCATGCATTTGAAATACAGGATGCACATGTGATTAATGGTGATCAGAGCGAGTACAGTGAATGTGAACATGGAGCATAGCGATGATGGAAGACCTGGAGTATGGTGCCAGATTGTGAAAACTAAATTTGCCCTTTGTGAAAGACTGGTTCAAGCAGACATTTCCAGTTGTCTGAAGATGTTGCATTGCCATTTTGACATCAAGATTCCAACAATGTTTATGCTGACATGATTTGTGAACACAAGTGTACATTCAGTGAAATTGGATGACAGATGAGTATCAGTGTGTTCTAGGATTTTTTTGCATCACACTACCATGTGGAATTCATTACCTGATATGCAGTAACCTTAAACAATCTGGCTGCATTTAAAACTGAACTGCACTCAAATATCTGGACATTGTTGTATGAATATAATCAACATTAACCATTATAACATGCTAATCAAACTCCAAAGAAGTTGACACATCCTAGAACCCAATAACCATCATTGTCATGCTAATCAAACTTGAATGGTAGCTACTTATTTGTAATTAATTTTGCTCAACTTAAATTAGAAATCTTGTGTGACAACTCTATTAGCAGATGCAATGGCAAAGTATATGCATTCCCCTTAACACTTGCATGTCTGGAGGTCTGCAGGTCCGTGCCAACTTTCCATGTCTGGGGGCAGATGTCTGCCCCCCAAGATCTCTAGAACTATGCTAGCTAGAGACAAATGGAAAATGGCATTGGATAGCTGGCGACAGGCTCTATCAAAAGTGTTGCAGTCATTTTTTTTTGTTCAGGTCAACATGCAGGTCGCTGGGTCATAATATGTCAAATTTGACCATATAAGGTGGGACTCAGATATTGATACATATCTCAGGACCTCTAACATATGGAAACAAATGGTGAACGCTATTTGACAGTCCTTAAAATGCACTACCGACAATAGGTGGTGTAATTTAATGTCAGGTCAACCAGAACTCAGGTCAAGGTCATGAAGTCATGCCCTCAGGCCAAGGTCATGAAGTCACCTAGGGAGGTCATGTAATTTATCAATCAACATGTCTAGGCGATACAAGCACAATGCCAGTAATGTCAGCCTTCTAGCTGGATGCAGTGCAACATAATGCACAGAAATCTGTAGTGATCTCAGGTGACCTTAGATACCTTGGTGAGGTCACAGAGCAAAAATGTCAGCAGTAACATTGAGCATAGCTTAATAGCATAGCATAGCTTAGCTTAGTTCTGAGCACAAATATGTAACCAGGAAACATTTGTATATTTTACCATAGCCCTATAATGGGGAAGCCATGGTCGCGACCTGACCTAAGGTCAATGCTACGAAAAAACTGATATACATGTTATGGTCCCTGATGAGATCATGACATGTTATAAGTTTGAAATCAATCGCCCAATTATTGTGGAAGTTATGCCACCTAAAACTTCGAGTGTAGTTGTGTCACTTCGCCTGACCTGGTGGCTTGACCTGAGATGACCCAGGATTAAACATGTATGAGGATATGTGGAAAAGACCAATGAACAGCTATGCAAGGTTTGGCCTTGCTAACCTGATTAGTTTGGTGGCAAATTGGAAAAAACCAGAGGGGGCAGATGTCTGCCCCCGGACGTGCGCATGTTAAGGTACACTTGTCAGTCCCTGTTACTTGCCCTGTGTATCTGAAACTATTTTTATTTCATCTAGGGGACTGGAGTACCTGCCAGCCACATAACTCGTTTCTGGGTGAAGTGAAACTTGAGAATTTGGGGAGTCAACCAGGTAAGACAAATGAGAGAACTATTGCTACTAGATTTGTTGCCCATGACTCAAACTCCTGGTCCTTGTAGCAGAAATTCAGGATGATTGGTCATAGGATTACCCTTCCAGTACATTTGTGCTTTTAGATGCTTTGTGAAGTTTGATAATTATTGTTTTGAGTACCATGTTTATCAACGTGATTAAGATGATGTGGCCACTGATTTCCTTCAGGATTACTTACTTTTCAGTTTGTGAGAAAAAGACAGCAAGAAATGAGCTTTTAGTGAGGTAATGGCTATGTCATGAAACATAATTAGTATGCCTTAAGGTGTTTTATTAAATCATCCATATCATACCATAACCTTTCCTCAAGCGTTTAATTTGTATCCCAATGTTTCTTGGATATTAACAGTTTTGCCTGGTACCCAGGGATAAGTCATCTTCATGCTGTCATTCTTGACCAGTAATGCCCATAATAGGTGGATGCTGATCAGGTAAAGATGGAACACAACCATTTTTAGAGATGGGGTCCGTTCTATATTAACTGATAGCACAACCACTCTGGACATCAGGAGCTGGTAGTGGGCATGACAGCATCTCTGCACCAGACATGGATTGAATATGTTTGATGGGCTTCAATTTCCACATAGTGGGTGTGTTCTAAAGTCTCCACCACAATCTGGTGGCATTCTGGTATGCTGACATGGCTGTGCTGTTTGCCCCCAATGAGCCTGTCTCCAACAGTGGATGTGCTCCTTGGCCTCAAACGCCATCTCATGCCCCCTTCCCCTATTTGGTATGATGAGGGGGGTGGTCCACCTGTCGACGCCTGAATGCTGATTCCGTCGTGCCGCTTGGCCACAGGCGATGGAGGCGGGCCCGGCCATCCCGACCTGCAGCCCAGCTGTCAAGCAAGAGTGGGACTCCCAGAGCAACCACCCAGCTGGCCTGCTTCATGCACTGAACAGTACTCCGACGCAGCAGATGCCAGTGCTGCTCACTGAGCCAGGTACGTCTGGCTGGGCCAGATGCAGTAATCTTGCTAGGACGGGTACTGTCGCGTTGTGGGGCCGGGCGTTGTCACTTTTCTGGGACGAGTACTACTGCTTCACGAAGCCAGACACTATTGCATCGCGGGGCCATGCACTATTGTCTCATGGAGCCAGGAATTATCACGTTATTGGCGAGGATGTATTTTCTTATGAAGCTATTGCTTTATTGGGTCACGAACTATTGTGTAATGAAGCCAGACGGTCTCATTTTACGGGGCCAGGAACTGTTGTCTAACGGAGCCAGCCGTTGTCGCTGCTGGACCAGGACACCTTGCACAAGCAGTGGACAGTGCACCCCTTCCCCACCCCATTCAATCCGTTTTTTTCAGCCAATGGAATCCCCAAGAGTAGAAAAGGTACGCCTCGGGATAAATGTGAACGCAAGACGTTCCTGACAGTCGGCGTGACCCTGAGCTCAAATTCATCCTCATCACTTCTGGATAAATGATGTTCCTCCAGAACAGGTTCCCCCACCCATTAAAATTCCTGGATCGCCCCCTGCTGTCAGGTACATGGCACATAAATATTCGGGCGCAACTGCCAAGATGTGGAACTACTCATGTCTAGTGTTGTCATGGTGCAGAGCTACTCAGGCACGGAGCTGTCATGGCGTGGAGTGTTCGAGTACAGCTCTGCCATGGTGCACGAGTACGTAGGCAAACACTGACATAGTACACAAGTACCCAAGCACAGCGCCGCGATGACGTGCAGTTACTCAGGTACAGTGTCACCATGGTGCAAAATTGCTGGGCAAACACCGTCATAGTGCACACTGCCATGTCCATAATAGCTATTGCACGTGGAGGGCATGCATCGTGAAATAAGAAAACACTGACATAGTACATAATTGCCCAAGCACAGCACCGCGATGGCATGCAGTTACTCAGGCACAGAACCTCATCGGTGTACAACTGCGTAAGCGAACACTGACATAGTACACAAGTACACAAGAATGACACCACTATGGCGTACAGCTACTCCGGTGGTGTCGCCATGGTGCAAAACTACTCGGGGGGAGTGTTGCCGAGCGCCCGACTGACTGCTGCCGTGGCGGCGAGCTGACTTTCCGCCTGTCGTGCCCCGTGGCTGACCAGCTGGCCGCGCCGGCAGACTGTGCCCTGCTGGTGGGCGACGCCAGCCTGCAGCCGGCCGACCTGCGCGCGCTGCCGACGAGCGAGCCGTGTCGGTGTCAGCAGTGCGGCCGGCTGCTGTCGTGCGCCGCCAGTCTGCGCCGCCACCAGGTGACGCACTCGACGGCGCGGCCGCACGCCTGCCCGCAGTGCGGCCGCGCCTTCTCCACGGCCGCCTACCTGACCACCCACCTGCGCTCGCACACCGGACAGAAGCCGTTCCCGTGTCCCATCTGCGCCAAGTGCTTCACGCGCTCCACCGGCCTGCACCGCCATATGACGCTGCACTTCCAGGGCGGCGCCAAGGCGGCCGGCCGCGCCGCGCCAGCTCCCGTCTCCGCCGCCGCCCCCGTCGCCGCCCCTCCTGCTCCTGCTCCTGCTCCTGATCCTGCCCACGGCCACGTCTCCACCCCCACACCCGCTGCAGTCGCCGCTGCTGCTGGCGCCGAAGATGGGGATGATCCCGCTGGCGGCATCAGTGGCGCGCCAGCGGCGGCGGCGCGGCCGCGAGCGCGGGTGGGCGGCCGCTCGACACCGGCCAGCGCGCAGTGCGACGTGTGCGGCAAACACTTCACGCGCGCGCTCAGCGTCAAGGCGCACATGCGCATCCACACGGGCGAGCGGCCGCACAAGTGTCCGCTGTGCGACAAGGCGTTCAAGAACGCCTCCCACCTGACCGTGCACAGTCGCACACACAGCGGCGAGCGGCGGCACACGTGCGACCTGTGCGGCAAGGGGTTCGCCGAGTCGAGCAGCCTGCGGCGGCACATGCTGGTGCACACGGGCGAGCGGCCGTACGAGTGCGACCTGTGCGGCAAGGAGATGCGCTACCTCTCTCACCTGAAGGCGCACCGGCGCAAACACACGGGCGAGACGCCGTACCAGTGCACGTTTTGCGGCCAGCTGTTCCGGCTCTACCAGACGTACCGGCTGCACGTGCGGAAGCACAACGGCGAGCTGCCCACCTGCGCCGTCTGTGGCAAAGCGTTCAGCAACCAGACGCGCCTGCAGGAGCACGGCCAGATGCACAGCGACTCCAGGCCGGTGGGCTGAGGGTCGCGCCGGCCCAGTGCGAGAGCAGCGGAGATCCGCCGCGTCTTCTGTCCTCTCTGTGTTCTGTCGGCGCTGGTGCTCTGGCGCCGGCGAGCCAGCCCCCGGTTCGCCGCTGCTGGGCCCAGGCTGATGCGGCGTCCACGCTCTGCCGTGCGGGGCGATGGAGAGCCGCGCAAGCTGAACAGGGGTGTCGGACGTCCGCGCGGACGGATGGGCGGCGGCCATGTGGGCGGAGCGGGAGTGTGTGGCGGCCATGTGGGCGGAGCAGGAGTGTGTGGCGGCCATGTGGGCGGAGCGGGAGTGTGTGGCGGCCATGTGGGCGGAGCAGGAGTGTGTGGCGGCCATGTGGGCGGAGCAGGAGTGTGTGGCGGCCATGTGGGCGGAGCGGGAGTGTGTGGCGGCCATGTGGGCGGAGCAGGAGTGTGTGGCGGCCATGTGGGCGGAGCAGGAGTGTGTGGCGGCCATGTGGGCGGAGCAGGAGTGTGTGGCGGCCGTCTGGGCGGAGCAGGAGTAGGCGGAGAGGTGGCTGGCTATGCCGGCGAGGTTGAGCTATCCCGCGACAGTCGATCTCCGTGTGCCCGGGCTGTCAGTCGGTGCTGGATCGCTGCTTCACAGCTGCCACCACATCCGTTCGAGCTGAGTTTAGCTTGAGTGTGCCGGCTAAGTGTGGGGACGTCAAGCTGGAACCGCTGACGGTGAGGAATGAGTGCATCTACGATCGCGATTACCAGGTCAGAGGTCCGACATGTGATTTCCCACCCAGGGATGAAAGGTGATGATCGTGCATTTTGCGTCGTGTTTAGGACGGAGCGAATGCGTTTTTCGTGGCGTTTCTTTCTGCGTCTTGTGCTTGAGCTCCACCAACCTGTCTGCAATCACGTGTTCACTAGCAGTCTTTCGTATCACATTCGATCTTGTCGACGTTGCTGGCGAGCGAAGTTCATGTTTTTCAACATGAACAGCGCCCGTCGCCTGTGAGCCGACGGGCGCCACCAGGTTCCAAGTATGACCTTTTGGAACCTGGTGATGTCCTGCATGTAGCAGAGGAGCTAGGTAGTACGCGACGACGCGCCCGTTCAGCACTGGAGCGCACTGGCGTCGTCCAGGCTTGTGCTTAGCGGAGTCCACAGTGTACGTACAGTGCGATCGGTTGAAGTCATGCTCAACTGTAAATCGTCGCAGAGAGGGAACTTTCAACTCTCAGCTGCTGACATTCAGCCCCTGTCTCCGTGACACGTGGCAGAGTCGCATACGTCGAAATGCCGAGACATCCAAGCTAGCTCGGCAGCGCGAGGATAATCAGGTGTTTTAAACATATTTTGTCAACATGGACAAACTTATTCACTCCTCACGAAAGTGGTTCGTTTAACTGTTAGAACTACTAATTTTATTCTCCATATACCGTCAATATGGCCCATAATAACTACATGATTCCCATTGTAATGAACATGCACACTCGCGCATTCCTTTACGGTATTTGTAGCTAACATTTTGCACCGTAACTACTGAGTTCGCATTTGCGAATGCAACCAGCGTGCATTTTCTGTGAACGCGCGAACAAGTGGGCGAGCAGTGTGTCCCCTGTGTCCGCTGGCGGGCCGGGCTGTGAGTGGCGCCGCGTCCTGGCCGACTGTGGTGTTGATGGCCGCCTATCGGCCACGCTGGTCTCCTCAGGGCTGTCACGTGAGCCGACGGGCGCCACCCAGCTGGTGTGTGTCGTTGCAGCTTGCCAGCAGCAGGACAGAGAGCAGCTCCGTTGAGTCTCCGACTCGTCTGAATAGTCCGGCAGCCGGGTGTCGTGTCTGTACGTCCGGCCGCCACACGAGGATGGTTTTGTCCGTGTTTGTGTCGACTCTTGCGTGAACTGCCTTTGCAGACTGGTACCGGCTCAGGGCCGCGAGGCGCGTCTCGTCGTCACGTTTTCAAGGCCGGGAATGGTGAGCTAGTGCGGGCACAGCTATGTGTTGTCGCATTGCTCGCGTATATGTCGGCTAAGGTGCAGGGCATGCCACACGGGTGGTACGGTACGGTCGTCTGTGCATGTGAACTGTGCCACTGGCCTATTATTTTCGTAGTGGGCACTGCACGCCATTGCGTGTACTTAGGCATTTTTGCTCGAGTATCCTGAGTTCCATCCGCGGTGTTCTGTGACACACCCGAACGGAGATGTTTGTTTGGTTTTTGCGAGAAAATCCGTTGCTGTCGCGTTCGCGCTGTTCATGTGTTTGAGCTTACGTGATGTCTGTGCACGTGTGACCTGCGACCTGTGGTCATGCACTGGCTGCTTGGGACGAGCGGCCGTTGTGAGGTCCAGTGCATAATTAGCTGTTTTGTACTAAGTAAATATACGAGTGCGTCCTTGACCTGTTCTCACCAAACGCTCCGGCGCGCGAACCAGCCAGATGGCGCATCGCGGTCGTCGGATGTTTGCGTCCTGCTGGCAGCGGATCCTGAACTGGGAAGAGGACGCTGGCTATTTACGGCGCGTTTGACCGCTGAACTAACTAGCGGCGCCGACCTCTGGCCTCTGACGCCGCGTGGTTACGGGTCGGCTCGGCAGTTCGGCAGACCGTGGGACTCGATCGCACGATCTTGTGGTCCTCATGTCACTCCAGACTAGTGTAGCTGTCATGTGAAGGGTGCGATGGTACGCCACTCTAGACTGGTGTAGCTGTCGATGCACGAGCTGGGGTCGGCAGCATGCCTGGAATATGGTAGATGTTATGGCGGAACTGTGATGGTCAACTCGTACTGGGGTAGTTGTCATACCTGAGCTGGGACATGTCCGACGGAGACTAAGATGATAGCGGTGCCTAGATTGAGTGGTGCTCATCTGATTTCATCTGAATCTTCATCTGTGGAGCGAAACGTAACAACTCGCACATTGTTATGATTACAAGTCACTGAGGAATGATGTGCTGAACATGCAAAGTGCGTATTTGTCATTGCTTTTACCCAGGTAGCAATTATAAGTGAACATTGTCGATGTTTTAGACATGACCTTTATACTGGCCTGATACGTTAACTAGCAAATCAGCGTGTAAAAGTCCCCGTTAGGTGTAACGCATTGGTTTGTGATCCATGTCGCCCATGCATTCTCCATTCAGAAATGGTAGGACTGCAGCAACCTCCTGCATTGGGGAAGGTAGCTGGCATGCGCACTGTACATGCAATGCCAGAGTTGTTCCTCGTGGGAGGAGACAGCACAGTCCTGTTCGCGCGTTTTTCAGAGGGTAGCACCGTCCAGAGGAACACCATCCAGGTGGCAGCACATTCGAGTAAGACTGGCCACCACATTTCTTCATTCCTGTTGGTGTGTGTGTGATTGTGGTTTTAGGGCGCATCGACCATGGTTGGTCATTTAGCGCCCATCATTCCTGTTGGACGCCGCCCAAACGATGCTCCCTTTTCATAAAATTAAAACGGGGGTCGGCTTCCCTGCCTGCAGGGAAGCATACTGTTGGTGACCGGGAGTATAATCCGAGTTTAAAAAAACAGTTGAATCCGGGTAAATACAGAACGTCAATTTCAAAGGAAGAATTCCGTGGCTTGACGCCCGTTTTTTCCGTGCAATACTGCTGCAAATTTAATCGTGATTATGAGTACAAAAGCACGATTAATAACTACGATCCTGATTCAAGAGCACCAATGTGGTCGGTGCATCAATTGACCATTAAAAGATAATAATACTCGCGTCATGTATAGCGGCATTGTCGCGCTCATATGGTATGTGGTGTGTGATGAGCTGGCCTGCTGGCGGGCGGAGCCTGGAGCGGCGTGACCTCGTGTGACCTGCGGAACTGAGACGTGATTCCACGTCAACTCCACATCAATTTCACGTCACGTAAGGACTTGCGCCAGCGTAACAAAGGAACTGAGGACAAACACGATGGTGATTTGACCGACGATGGGACGCCCCTGATGGTTACCTGACCGACGATGGGACGCCCCTGATGGTTACCTGACCGACGATGGGACGCCCCTGATGGTCGGCGTGCCGTCTCCGAGTGCTGGATCAGCAGGCGACGTGGCTGACGCTGATGCTGTGGGCACTGACCGGGCGCCGATGACGGCAGGGGAGTCGCAGCATCAGTCACTATAGGGATCAGTCGCATCAGTCACTATCGTCGCATCAGTCACCATGTCCCCAGTCCTTCGCCGCAGTGCACGGCCTCGACGGGCGCCGCGACGCCGGCGTTGTGATCTTGAGGATCAGGGATGTGTAGCGGTATTGTCGCGCGCATGTGGTAGCTGTGGTGTGCGGTGCGCTGGCCTGCCGGTGGGCGGAGCCTGCAGTGGCGTGACCTCGTGTGACCTGCGGAACTGAGACGTGATTGGCCCAGGAGAAGTGGACGGGTGTGGCTACGCGCGTGAGGGGACGTGTCCTCCCAGAAGCGTACAAAGCTAAACCCCGGACTGCACTTCCAGTCTTTCACAATGCACAATGATCACGATCGATTTCCAATAGGCATCATTCACTTACGTAGCAGCCACGGAGGAAGTAAGCCACGACCCGTCTCAGTTTCACATGTATTGCACGGTTCTCATTTTTCATCATAGGCACACCAGAAAATACGAGACCTCTATGCATGCGAATTGTTGAGGTTTTCTGTGTAGCCCTTTTCTTTAGAAACTTATGAGGAGCAGACAACTGTATATATCAACCCTATAAGTCAGGGTGGTAAAAGGCAACGTTCGACTTGCAATTCACATCGACCTGTAATTTGTGTCGCATCGACCTGTAATTTGACACACAGACCTGTGCTGTCAATGGTAATCAAAGCAACATGTATTCGGAACGATTTCTTGCTCTTGGAGACAGCCTATGGGACATCCTTTACACGTACTTATTGAGATATATCACGGACACGCTGTCCCCGCTGTATGTATGTGCCTAACCTTTGAAAGAACGCTGCGTCTCACTGCTTTTATACATTTCGCGTTTATGACACCAACAAGAACTTGCATTTAACTCCTGTCTCCTTGAAGTGAAGAGAAGTATAGGATTTTTCTGGGCGCTGAAGGTGTACTAGAAAGCTTACTTAACGATGTAGTCTGTACCATGCAGGGGGAAGCGCTGGGTCCACTACGTCGTGAGAAAATGCGGCGAAAGAATGGTTGTTCGCCATCGAAGCTTGCCATCGATGTAGTGAGTTTGGTATTCGTCTAATCAATTCGCATCCGTCCATCAACTCACTTACGTACACGCACGCGTCTGAACTCCAACTGTCACTGATCTCAACAAAGCCTTTCAGACCCCAATGGCGACGACCATGCAGCCAGTCGGATGTCACCGACCAATCCGAATTCACGACACATCGGGCGTGTAAAATCTTTAAGAACTAGTGATGCATTGCGCAAAGTGAACGGGAACGGAATCGCGAGACGGCTCGCGGGGGGGGGGGCTATGCAATCTTGGGGTACGGCATGTGGTCACACCTCTACCTTTTTCGATAAAGGTTATTTTGGAAGAGCCCTCGGTATGCTAATCAAAAGTCGTAAGTAACCACGGTTCTAAGTATTTTTATTTGACAGTGCTGTATTTACACAGGCCCCTGCAGAGTTGTACTTACAGAGGTCCCTGCAGTGCTGTACTTACAGAGGTCCCTGCAGAGCTTCAGCCTACAAGGTCCCTGCAGTGCTGTACTACACAGGCCCTGCAGTGCTGTACTTACAGAGGTCCTGCAGCCACAGTGCTGTACTTACAGAGGTCCCTAAGTGCTGTACTTACAGAGGTCCCTGCAGTGCTGTACCTACACAGGTCCCTGCAGTGCTGTACTTACAGAGGTCCCTACAGTGCTGTACTTACAGAGGTCCCTGCAGTGCTGTACTTACAGAGGTCCCTACAGTGCTGTACTTACAGAGGTCCCTACAGTGCTGTACTTACAGAGGTCCCTGCAGTGCTGTACTTACAGAGGTCCCTACAGTGCTGTACTTACAGAGGTCCCTGCAGTGCTGTACTTACAGAGGTCCCTGCAGTGCTGTACTTACAGAGGTCCCTGCAGTGCTGTACTTACAGAGGTCCCTACAGTGCTGTACTTACAGAGGTCCCTACAGTGCTGTACTTACAGAGGTCCCTGCAGTGCTGTACCTACACAGGTCCCTGCAGTGCTGTACTTACAGAGGTCCCTGCAGTGCTGTACTTACAGAGGTCCCTACAGTGCTGTACTTACAGAGGTCCCTGCAGTGCTGTACTTACAGAGGTCCCTACAGTGCTGTACTTACAGAGGTCCCTACAGTGCTGTACTTACAGAGGTCCCTGCAGTGCTGTACTTACAGAGGTCCCTGCAGTGCTGTACTTACAGAGGTCCCTGCAGTGCTGTACTTACACAGGTCCCTGCAGTGTGCTGTACTTACAGAGGTCCCTGCAGTGCTGTACTTACAGAGGTCCCTGCAGTGCTGTACTTACAGAGGTCCCTGCAGTGCTGTACTTACAGAGGTCCCTGCAGTGCTGTACTTACAGAGGTCCCTGCAGTGCTGTACTTACAGAGGTCCCTGCAGTGCTGTACTTACAGAGGTCCCTGAAGTGCTGTACTGATAGATGCTGCAGGACCACCACATGCCACCTTCTTCAAAGGACTTGCTTTTAAAAGAAGTTTAAGCCGGAATATTTTTGTTGCTGGTGCCCTTTAAATTACTTTTCTCGCCCAAGAATTGCCAGCCAGGTTGACCACATCTGACTTTGCTGCGATAATTGAACGGTTTCATTTTTACAATCAATATATAGAATCACTGGAAGACGGAACAAATGGATGTAAGAGCCAAGAGGTGAATACCTCGGCCTGACGTGAAATCATACGATACTGCTTGATGAGTTACAAGGTGGAAAAGCTACCATTTGCGAGATAATTTGTTCGTCCCTCCAAGATGCAGCCGATACAGCCCAGTTATTGGCTATACTCGCCGTGTTCGTGGCTGGTAACCTGACTCTAGACATAGTCATTATCATAGCATGCGTCTTCGGAGGGTGTCTCCAAACCGTCGGTAGCCGGCAAGATATTAACTTGCCGGGGGACACGCCTGAGCTTAAACCACTAGCACCAGCCGATGAGGCTCATCATAGAAGAAGCCACTAGCAAGATATTAGGCTTCAAGCGTACCTTAAGCTAATGCAAATAATAACCAGAAAAATAGCGACCCACCGGCGATTGCCGCTTCCTACACAAAAGCGATGCTGTTGCGAGTACAGTACAGAACAGTGAGACTGGACGTACAGGAGAACGCCGACCATGCTGTTGAGATTATATGAGGTTTGCCCATTTTGTCTCGGAGCGATCTTCCTGAAGAGCAACTTCTGTCACCAACTTCGCAGTTAGGTCACCAGGATTTACATCTGTATCAACTATCCAGTACAGCACAACACACTGACTGGCGAGTGACACTGGGTGTGGAAGTACAGTACAACGCACCGGCTGGCGAGTGACACTGGGTGTGGAAGTACGGTACAGCTCAACAACTGGCGAATGACACTGGGTGTGGAAGTACAGTACAACGCACCGGCTGGCGAGTAACACTGGGCGTGGAGTAAGCACGAGAGCACGCGCACGGGGAAGCACGCCACCCGGTGGAAATCCGATTG
This sequence comes from Imbricaverruca yamaguchii, assembly GCA_034440575.1. Lineage (NCBI taxonomy): Eukaryota > Metazoa > Arthropoda > Thecostraca > Neoverrucidae > Imbricaverruca > Imbricaverruca yamaguchii. Next base: position 51,230 of record JAOTOL010000814.1, on the reverse strand, counting down.
AGAAAAGCGGACGGGGCGAGATCGGCACGACGATCTCGCCAGGGCGGCGGGCTCAGCTCGTACAGCCAGCGGCGGGCCGGCGGTGAGCTCGGTCGGCGGCGAGCTCGGCCGACTCTGGCAGCAGCGCGACAGCAGGGCCACACTGCGCCGGCTCGTCCGACTCTGGCAGCAGGGCCGGCCACACCGCGCCAGCTCGTCCGGCTCCGGCAGCAGCGCGACAGCAGGGCCACACTGCGCCGGCTCGTCCGGCTCCGGCAGCAGGGCCGGCCACACCGCGCCAGCTCGTCCGGCTCCGGCACTCCGGCAGCAGCGCGGCGGCCGGCAGCCGGAGAGAGTGCCAGAGCCGGCCGCTCTCGCTGTGATGGCGTTTGATGCGCTGGGTCGGAGGACGACGCCCGCTCCCGAGGAGGCCGCTGCTCGGCCGCCGCAGGCCCGGTTGATGACGAGCCGGTGGCCGGTCCGTCATCGTCTTCTGACCTCCGTCGTCGTCTGACCTCCGCCGGCTGGTCACAGTCGCCGACACGAACGCCGTTCGTGTTCAGTGACGGTCTCAGGAAGATCCGAATGTATGTCAAGTGTAGACCGTGTAGATGAGCAGCTCTTTCATTAACTTATCAACTGATCGTAGATTTGTTTTTCTTGAAGCGTATCTTGAGGAATTCACTTCAGGAATTATTCAAGGAAGGAATTCAAATTTCCAAAAAAAGCGTATGCACGGGACTTGCCCAAGCTCATCTAGCAACGTTTTCCTGAACTACAGCTTGAGGAATTAACGCATTGTCGAGATATTCGCTGAATGAAGTCACCGCAGTTACTACTATCCGCCGACTGGAGGCACGACGTTGCCCACATGGTGCAATTCGTTCTTGATTTTTGTACCACTCTGTGTCTCGTGATGTCATAGGTGTATGTTGCTTTATGTTATTGTGGTGGTGGGAGGGGGCGGGGACATGGTGCATAAATGCAATATGCGGGCCGAAATGGATTTTGGGGAGGCATATCACATGGGGTCCCATGTTAAAAGTTGAAGTTATTGGAACGGCAAAGCCAACATTGGGGGAGGGGAGCAAGTGCCCTCCCGAAAGAATGCAAAGATTCGTCCCTGCGTGAGAGTAATCTCCGTTTACCTTTTAGGACGTTTAATATCGATTAAATATTGAATAAATTCATCGCATTTGATTTCTGAAGTTGCATTCGTAAAACACGAATATAATCGCACCATTTCAGATCACTTCATTGATGTTTCTAATTTCATCATGCGTATGAGTATTCTTATGTGCATTGCCCAGCGCTGCAAGTGCGCCATTCCTGGTGTCGGTGATGCCATGCTCCGTACGCGCCGTGTTCTGGGCAAAATAAATTATTTACATAATATTTCAATGTCTGCGCAAGAATACCACCCACGTTCTACGTTTCTTTCCATATAACTATGGGATACCAGAAACGTTGTGTTGTGGTACATATGTGTAGAGGCACATTGACAGGTATGTTTTAGATATGAACGTTTTATGTTACCGAGCATCAGTATAATTTTGATTGTGCAACATCCGTAGGTTTTAGGCAATCCAACATCAGTAGACAGTAAGGAATCTAACACAAGTTTTCATGGCGGTAGGGTATTCAACATCAGTAGGTAGGAAGCGATCGAACATCATTTGGTTAGGTTAGCATAAGAGCTTAAGCTTAGGTTAGTTAGCTTAAGCTTAAGCACTACCAAACAACCCACCTTCCCCATGTTGCAATTTAGAAGGGGAGGAGGAAATAGCATGTATCAGCATTTTGAAGGTTGTATGTTTTGGGTATTCTTCGAGTTAACTGAATCAATTGCATACACTTTTCTTGATGAAATCACTACATGTTGAGAGATACATACTTTACCTTGAATTGACAATGCCTAAAAATTGTCATTTGCCCATGAAATGAATGTCAACTTCAATCAAATTATATCAGAAAACACAGGAGATACGTACTGTCTACCAACAACTGTAGTAATGTGAGTCCGGTCACTGCCCCAAACCGACGAAAGGACTGGCCACCGAGTCGCAGGGATGAAGTTCAGAGGACGTGCTCGAGTTGGCCTCCGTTTTGCTGGTCGTACAGATCAGCTCTCGTCTTCACCTCTGTGACGGCTCCGTCACATGTCTCCTGGGAAATTCGTCCAATGCCACGTACGATGTTTTCTTTCAGATCCTTGGGAAGTCTTTGAGTCTTGTTTATGTCCCCGGTTCTTGAGATATCCCCAGAGAAGGAATTAAAGGATGTCCAGTCCGATAAATTCGGTAGGTGCGCCATGTTTAGCTGATGATTTTGCCGTGCAAGTGCTGCCCCAGTCAATCTATCGCGACATTGGAAGTGTGGGGAGTTCATCGACCTGCTGCAGTCAGGCGGCATGGATATATTCTCCATGGCAGTTTATCAGGCGCCCCTAGAAGCAATCCGTGGTTTGAGTGTACCGCTGCTTAGTGATCGCCTTTTTGCGTCCTGACGAGCAGTCAGGATGCTCAAACCAAAATGTCCCAATGGTATCATTGCAGGGGCATCGTTTTGCACACATTCTGGATGACTCGGGCTGCCCCAATTTTCTCCTGAGTTATCCTGAAAAGGATCTGAGCCATCCCAATGTTCCTGAAGGAGATAATAATTATAATTATAACACAAATACACACTGCAAATATCTCCAGAAATGATTAACGGCAGGTTACACTGTAAAAAAAAACTATTACCACTTGTATTGCTAATTTCAGGCTAAGTGGCTGCTTCAAACAACGCTGTACCCTAAGGATGCTAGTAACAAGCGCAATATATGCTATCTGCCTCGAAGGGGCTAATTCTAGCCTGCAGATGCTAGACTGCACGAGTATGGGTGCTTGATCCTAGCAGTCATGAGTGTTATGCCAAGCAGTCCAGAATTATACGACTGCTTATATCTAGCACTGATACAGTCCGTTTTTTTTGGGGGGGGGGGGAGTTTGAACGCTCCATGGCTGCTTAGAGTTAGCAAGTGGGTAGTTAAGATCAGAAGCATTGAAAAATGTCGGCAGCATTAGCACCTTAACGCTGCTCAACGAAACAACTGCATGAACCATTTTGGTTTGGGATTCGATGGCGCGCGGATCAATGCAGTCGCGCGGCAAGTTTGAAGTGGGGAAGAGAGGTCTCTGGGATCAATATAACCTCTTGATCCAGAATTACAAGCCCGTCATAGTCTGTGCAAGGTGGGTGTGCCTTCACAGCAAATGTTTTCCTATATTTTTGTTTCTTCAGCAGATGCAGAGTGCCATCCGCTAGATGTTTATTACGTCAAAGAAAGGGTTGCGTTAACCCGGCTTATGTGCCATCCGGTTATATCAAATAAGCAATAAGGCTGTTTATCAGGGTACACTGAAACATTATTCATATTTTGCCACTAGGCATCTGCCGCGATCAAATAATGTACCGTACATATGATCATCCCATCATAATTGTATCCGTGTTTATGTGCTGAGTGCCGGTTTTCTAGGGCTTCCCGCATATGCATTGCACCATATACCTTTCGGGTTGAGCCATCCAAGATACATGCATAAAACGACACCCTTGAGACCCATGGCACGCATCGAAGACCAGATGGTGACCTTTTGGCTATGGAGAGGCTTGTCCCGAACAAAATGCAGTTTGGGTTCCTAAGGTCGATGTGAAAACCTGGGTTGTTGTGCCATTTTTTGTGGGGGGGGGGGGGGGGGGGTGAAGGGAGACTGAAACAAATTGGCCTAGTTCGATTTTTCTCCAAAAGTATCGATTCGGATGGAAAGTAATGTTTTGCTTTGATGGCACCCACTCACGTTTACAGAGTGCCACCAGTTTGCCAAATTTTTACTCTAAATAGTTCGTCACATGTTTCCAGGAATTTAACCTTCACAGGATTCATGACCTTCGTACATGTCTCCTGTATTAGAATATGTATTCAGTTTGCATACCATCAATATTGAAGAACGGCATCACATTTATTTTACGACCATGGTTCGAAAACTACGCATGACTGCCCCCATCATATGCGTGTATAACCGGTCTCGGAATGTCAAACACAACAGATAGAGGAAAATATTGTACTTAACTTGAAACGTTTGGGGATGTAGCTACACGATGCCCTTTATCCATGCCTTTGTTTTTCTTATACACAAAATTTAGCGTGGCTGTCAAAATTCGACCTTTCCCCCTCGCACTTCGAGGGGTAAAACTGGAACTTAATTCCGCTACGCAAGCAACATTCTTGATGTTTGGCTGGATGGAAAAGGTGCGGTAGTTGAGTTTTTTTTCTAGAAAAATATACCAGTTGTCAAGATTTTGTTAGAATGGGTGGAAATCCATCTCTGAAGTGGTTTTGACGTCGCTCTTCTCCACGTAAAGCTAGGTAGTCTTCATACCTCGATTCTATCAGTATCTGTACTTGCATGCAGGCGCATTATGCAAGCATAATCTAGAATGTCATATTAAAAGCAGTAGGGGTGCGATTGGTCGAAGAATTTATCGACTGATTAATTGGTAGCATTGCTCCCAAAGTGAATTTTATAGCATTAAAACCTAGCACCTGCTGCTTTGCAGGGACACCTATTCTGCATCGGTAGATCCAGCGGGGCAAGTTTATGGACAAAAACTAAAGGTGCATGTGCCCCTCATGACCTCTCAAGTCCCCCAGTCTCTTATGAAAATCAAGCTTTTTACAAGCCAGGGTGCCCCACTGGTAAACCAAGGTTACCCTGATGAGCAAAAAGGAAGTCTAGGCCCTGTCCCGCACACAGCCTTAGGACCCATTGCAGGTCATTTGACAGGCCACGATGCCCTAACCCCCCCCCCCTATCCTGCTACATTGCGACATGTCTCTCCCATCGCCTAGTTTTGAAAAAGAAGGCCGATCGGTGTGAGTAGTGGGGAATAATTTGCGAATTCCCGGGATCCTGACATGAAGTAGCACGCATCCAAGGAGCTGTCGTCATGATTTTTTTTTTTTTTTTGGGGGGGTCGCACAACCAAAATCACGTGTGCACCTTGAAGTAATAGTCTGCAAAATGTGCCCTTCTCATGCACCGCAAGTGCCCTTTTCTAGGGTTTGAAATACCCTTTTATCAAAGTACCCCCAGCGAATTTTTTTGGAAAGCACCGCAACATAGCTAGCTTAATATTGAATGCATTCGTATGTCCCAAGTTGTCTCTTTCGTTCCTCTTATTACATTGTTTTTCGTTATCCTTGTCACGTTTTGCAAACAGGAACTAATCTGAAGAAGCGCATTGCATAGCTAATGCATGACAGACGCAACACGTATCGCGTATGGATGCAACGAATAATTATTAGAGCTGTGGATTCCTTCCAGGATTGATCTCGCCACATGGGGAACGCAGAGCATCCGTCTCCCAACCGAAAGGTTGTGGGTTCGAGTCCCACCTGTCCGCGACCAATTGCCGTCAGATATTGGGCGTTGTGCTATATGCTGCAACAGCCGACGCATTGCAAAACCAGTAACCAATAACCAATTACCAATAACCAATAGCCAGTAACCAATAACTAATAGTCAGCAGCCAATAACCCCACAACTGATGGTCACCTGAGCTTCCGAACCTCCGCCGGAGCACATCAAACATGACATGCAATGCTGATACCTGTTTTGTTGTTGTTTTTGGTTATTTCTTAATGGGATTAAATGGTAGCATATAGGCAATACCACGCTTCAAGAGATCCACTGCAGGAGATCCACTTCAGGAGACCCTCTGCAAACAAATTTGACGAATCATAGCAGGCATGTCGGTTCATTAGGAATACGTACATTGAAGTAAGCGACAATTCTGAAGAAATTCGGAAGGGAGGAAAATTTTCCGCTCATAAATTTTCTCTGTCAATATATCTTATTGGACAATCGCACATACCGCGCCGCCTACTCCCCTAATGCGAAGGCTATGGGGAAGTTTGGAAACGTGTTGACCTTTGAACGAAATTGACGAGCATCAATGGTGGCGATACCGGGAGCAAACTGGCATCCGTTTATACAGAAATGATGAATAGGAACACAGTAGGATAGATAGGTTGTTTTGAACTAAGGATATAACATTGATTAGGGTCTTTCAGTTTCTTTTTCTTCCTCCATATAATCCTCCCTTTATAGGCTTAACCCAGATGGTCCCCGTGGCTCTTATTAACCCTCCCAGTCCTTCCGGCCATATCTTCTTACCCCGTCTCGGGGGGGGGGGGGTTGATAAGAACCCCACTTAATCTTCAAACTAAGAGCCACACGAAAACGAAATAGGTGTTATCGGAAAGCGCTCGACGAGTAGGACCAGACACCCCGAATGACGTCACTAGGAGGCCTAGGTTTTCACAACTTACATCGTGTTTTTGGCTCCCGAAAATTATTTTTTGGGAAGATTTGAGAATACAAAAAAGAATTATGTGAAATCGGAAAAGGAAGGCGAAATCGACCATGGCCGTAGAATGTATACCCGCCCCCAAATCTTCTTTTTCAATTTCTTAATCTTGATTTTTCAAGTTTTCTTTAATTTTTCTTTATTTCTGATGGGTAGTGTAGACCGAAAAACGTTATTCGAAGTCAACTTGCTCTCACAAAGTAATAAAAAACAGAAAATGGAAACATTCCTCGGATGCATTTTGTTCCGTCCCTAAAGATGAGCAAACTCTGGAAGTTTCATTAAAATGTCTTTATTCGTTAAAGTGTGACGGCTGGTTGAGCTTTTATGGAGGTAACCTCACTTGAACTTGACTAACTCGTTGACCCTAGGTGATCTGACCTCAAAACTGTGACACAACATGCCAAATTGATGTGGAAAAGGATTGCCAAATTTCGGTGCGCTGCCGCGCCGTTCTTGCGCCATCCGCGGAAAACCTCAGGGGGCGAATAACAGCCCCCCTTCCCACCCGAGACGGCGCGGGTTAAGGCTTAACACTTTATAACTTCATCAAATTATCCGATGCAATGTGTTTAGCAATGCTTCTGCATACACTATTCCATTCTTACTTGTGTGATTACTTCAAGATTTAGCGGCGCGCGGTCTCCGCTGCTATTTATCCATATTGCGTGCTTATAGATCGCATCTGCTTCGCTACAGTTGCGAACGAAGCGCCAGCAGTAGCTTGGCCGAGCTCGTCTCCTAATGGGCCTCGATTTTTTTTTGACAGAATCGCCTTTGAAACCCACACATTGGATTTGATGGAGCTCGGCAGGTTGTTTACATTGGTGCTGCCATATTTTCCGTAGTCACAATCAAGGGCGTCGTTTTGCGTGCTCCGGGTTGTCTCAAGCCAGCGTGAAGTTTCTTTTCAATCATCCGAGCGGTTTTGAAGAAGAAAAATGATTGCAACTTGGAGTGTCGTTTTGCACACATTGCGGAAATTGTTACCCTTAAATTCTGGCTTGGATTCCTTGAAGTTGAGTGGCGAAAATGAGCTCAATCACTCGCACAGGACCCTTCCCCTTCCCCGACATCCATGTATCCGGATACGCAAATGTTCCATATGTGCAATAATTTGAATCTTGACTAGAATGCTTACTCTTGACTCTTTGGAATCACAGGGTTCAAAAGATTCAGGATTCAAGGTTGTCAATATCGTCGAGAAATGCAGAAGATTCAGGATTCCTAACAGCTATGTTTGTGAAAGATGTTTAGGTGTGATTTAAAGGTGCTAACTTTGTCAAAAGCTTCAAATACTTCAAAATTACAAGCATGTTTTGGTGCAACGTACGCAAAAGAGTCGAAATTCAAGATCTACAACTTTGTCGAAGGATTCAACGGCTTCGACATCCCGAAGATTGCGGTTGTGAAACGTTCAAAAGAATTCACATTCAAGATTGCAATGATGTCGCACGCCGGTTCTAGAGCGCCGTCGTCTTGATCCAATCATGCCAGCGTCCTTCTGCTGGTCGTCTGTCGCGACGATCACCCCCATTCCAGTGTAGGCGCATCGCCTGTGACGGCTGCGACAGGCCAGGCTCCAGCCTCCGAGACACGTTATTTATCGCCGGAGGCGGCACGACGTGCGCCTCGCTCCTGTCAGCCGCCGACCTCCGAACACGCCGACACCTTCAATCGCGGCCGCCACACAGCCGCAGCCGCCGCAGAAGCTGCAGCCGTCGGCATCAGTCGCCTCCAGTCGGGTCGACGGCTGTCGAGATAACACGCGAGCCGTCCCAGTCAGTCGATCGCCACGGCATTTCCGAGTGCGAAATATCGCATATCCGGCGCCGGCATCAGGCAGCCCCCCCCCCCCCCCCATTGGCCGGCGGGTGCGGCGCTGTCGGCCCCGACGACGTCCAACATAGGCAAGGCTCAGCTGTGTGTGTGTCCGGTCGACTTGGGGCCACGAGCCGCCGGCTGGCGGCAGGTGGCCGGCCCAAGCAAAGCGGACGCCGACCGAGGTGACCGGAGCGGAGTGACGCCGCCGGCCACCGCTGGTGTCTCGTCCGGTCGGTCGTCACAGGCCATCATTCATTGTTGGCCGTCGATACGCAATCGGCTTTGTGCGCCTTGTCCGCAGCAGTGTTCGCCTTGTCCGCAGCAGTGTTCGCCTTGTCCGCAGCAGTGTTCGCTTCGTCCGCAGCAGTGTTCGCCTTGTCCGCAGCAGTGTTCGCGTTGTTTGCAGCAGTGTTCGCGTTGTCCGCAGCAGTGTTCGCTTCGTCCGCAGCAGTGTTTGCCTTGCCCGCAGCAGTGTTCGCGTTGTCCGCAGCAGTGTTCGCGTTCTCCGCAGCAGTGTTCGCCTTGTCCGCAGCAGTGTTCGCGTTGTTTGCAGCAGTGTTCGCGTTGTCCGCAGCAGTGTTCGCTTCGTCCGCAGCAGTGTTTGCCTTGCCCGCAGCAGTGTTCGCGTTGTCCGCAGCAGTGTTCGCGTTCTCCGCAGCAGTGTTCGCCTTGTCCGCAGCAGTGTTCGCCTTGTCCGCAGCAGTGTTCGCCTTGTCCGCAGCAGTGTTCGCCTTGTCCGCAGCAGTGTTCGCCTTGTCCGCAGCAGTGTTCGCGTTGTCCGCAGCAGTGTTCGCGTTCTCCGCAGCAGTGTTCGCCTTGTCCGCAGCAGTGTTCGCCTTGTCCGCAGCAGTGTTCGCCTTGTCCGCAGCAGTGTTCGCCTTGTCCGCAGCAGTGTTCGCCTTGTCCGCAGCAGTGTTCGCGTTGTCCGCAGCAGTGTTCGCCTTGTCCGCAGCAGTGTTCGCCTTGTCCGCAGCAGTGTTCGCCTTGTCCGCAGCAGTGTTCGCCTTGTCCGCAGCAGTGTTCGCCTTGTCCGCAGTAGCCGTCTCCTGCGTCGGAGCTCCATGGCGAATGTCGTCCCGTGGCGCCAAGGCTGCACGAGCTCTCAAATTCAAACTCTCTTTGCTCTCCTGTATGGCCGGTAAAGCGAGCTGTTTCTCGCCTCGCTGCGAACTTGCGAGCGAGATTATTTGGCCAGTGGCCGTGCTCCTTACCTCACGTCAAGGCGCCAGGTGCGAATTAAAGCGTTCTGCAAGTTAAACGCCGTTAAACATTCTAGCATATCCTTCCACACTCTGGTAGTTTTTTTTACATGCAAAAGCATCGCGTAGTATCCAACCTTCTTCATGCCTACTGAAAAAGGACAGACGATCACCTTCCAAGACCTAAATATTCATGCGCGTTGCAAGTTACCAAATGTGATCGTGGCACTAGCCCGGAACAGGCCTGATGGTGCCTTCAAATGTTGTTATTCGTGCCGTATTATAATTTACAATTATCCAAGCGTTCTCACATTCAAACATTCACATTGTTGTTGTATCACTGAAGAGGTACTGCATTGTAGCAATGTTGTAGATGCACTAGGTTTCTTCTTCTTTCTCTCTTTGATCTCACCGTCCGAAGGATTTTCCAAACATTAAACAAGTAACGTTTTGATGTTTCGGATGGATCCATGAGGTGGTCTTCAGCGGGAATAATTCACTTCCGTGTTTACTTTGTGTTTTTCCTTCGTACCTGAAACACTCGATGGGATTTTTCGCGTCTGGTTTTTAACCTTGTTCTTTTATAAGTGTGTAGTTTTATGAACCAGGGTGGCTCCTACTACGATGCACGTTTTTGTTTTGTCTTGTTTTGTCTTGGCTTGTCTTGTCTTGTCTTAGGTCACTTAATCGGCTTTGTATGCCCTGTCCAAACAACACGCGTTATGGGCTCATGCTCCCAGAGGAGCGCCTTCCACGTCGGTCGACAATTGCTTTCCTTCGAACTTCTCGTCTTGAAACCAATATCACACAGAAACTTGATGCGTTTGCTGTGGTAACTAAGGGGCAACGATAGCGTTTTGAGCTTGAACGTTGTAGTAAGGTGCCCACTTTCGGCCGGGCGATACTGATTGCCACAGGCTAGAGTGGGACACGTATGAAAGTGATATTTGCTATTCGGCATAGTACAATGCGCGCGCATGGTAAGCACAGCACCAGTTTGCAGGACCTCAAATAGTCAACAAGCTTATGTGAGAAACATCAACGAAACTAAACGGTGGAAATCAAAAATAGCCGAACTAAGTAATATTTATGTGCAAAATGCTCATAACAAGTGAAATCGTAATGCCTGTAATAAATTAAAATGATGAGGGAAGTGGAAATCCTCAAATAATTATTCTTGTTTTGTTTTTTCGGAACATATTTTTATATGTACGCTGAGGCCTTCATGTTACCAGCGATAAAATTGCAAGACAAAAATGAAATGGGGATGCAAATTGAAGTACGCAGACTAGATGAATACACATGCTCAAGATCTGGTGGATTCCAACGATACATTCAACCCGTTAATCTACATGTCTCGTCGAAGGTGATTTTTTGTTGATTTGTTTCTTTTGACGGAAGGCCACACAGAGTCGCCTGGGCGCGGCGCTCCTTGATTCACAGCTTTCAGTGAGGACGCCTGGCATGACCGAGACGGTCCAGTGTAGCGAACGCTGCGGAAGTGGACGACCGACTGCCTCCAGAGCCAGCAACGGTGCGGACGTAGTGCGCTTCTCTCGTTTGACCTCACACGATGGGCCTGGAGAGCCGAAGGAGGTCTCTGACCGACGATCAACTGTTATAACCTCACCGAAAACGACCATCTGATTACACTCAAACTCGATATAATTCAATTGAGAGCTAGTGCTGCAGTCGCTACTCCGCCTAGTAATGGATCCTCTGTGGCAAAGAGCCGACAGAGATGGACGGTTCTTAGTTAGAAATTGGTGTCGCTGTGGGATCGAACGCTGTTGACTTCAACTTGCCAAAACGCGATTGGGACTTGTTAAATGTAGTGGTTGCTATTCTGGATGATTCATTCGGCTGCAATTATCCAGAACGTTCATGCACGTTGTATGTATGCAGACTCCGATCTGGAACGTTATGTGGATCATAGCCGCCCTGTTGTATAGCGGGATAATGCATGCATTAACTACCTTAGGGGCTAATTTCAGGGTGAATGTTGGACTCGTCGGCAGCGACGAGAGTCTATGGTATCGCCACAAATCGAGTGACGATGTCAAGTCCCGGGCCATGGAAAGCTGTCGATGTGTCAAAAGCGGAAAAGTATAACTTCTTACCGTTGTCTGCCTTTGAGGTACTTGTGCGAATCCCTTGGTGCAGCCCGTAGAACAGCGTGCATACATCGTGGGAGCAACACATGCACGGACATTGTCGCACATGGCCAGGGAAGAGCATGGAAAAGAGGAACGCAGCTAGGATTGTGACTGGAGGGGCCACAGTTTTCTCCAGAATGGACCCTCAATAATGGCAGAGATCGACAACTGAGATATCTGCACATTTTTTGCGCGCCAATTTTAGGAGTCCCTGAAAAAGCTGCAATTATTTGGCTAATTTTGAACAGAGAAGCTGCGGTTAGTCGCGGCAGCACACTGAGGCAGATACCGACGCTGACGGGGAGCGGGCACGGCCGCATCAACCTCCCCCTTGGCTCATGCTCATGTGCATGGATGTCGTCAAAAGCAAGAAAGGGATCCATTTACCCGGATTAAAAAAAAAACATTCATTCGCGTCTGTGGTTGTTGGAGGAAGATTCATAGCTATCGGTGATACCGGGTAGCTAGGGGCAGTTTGGCATAGTATTTAGCGGCTGATAGTGGTGGTGTTTGGTGTGCGCTGGTAGTAGAGCTTAGTGAGGGATAGCATTAGTGTTTGGTTGGCGGTAGTGCTGAAATTCGTAGCCCATGGCAATGGTAAACAGTGGTAGAATGTGTCATGAATAACTGCGATCACCCAATCCGGGGTTATTCAAGTTAGGCGCGCGCCCCCTCTTCAGTGTCTGGGACACCCCGGCCGATTTTAGACAGCCCTGATGGGAGCCTTATGACGTCATGCAGAAGTGAAGGTAGAAGAGACTCTAAGGCTCCACGAAAATCACTTAATTAATTTACGTCCTGCACTTGTTGGGTTTCATCTGAAGTAGGATGAAGGACGACACTAAGCATCATGGGTCTAAAGCCTCTTCATATATTGCTTTTTGTGTGTCATGGAATGGTGATTTGCTATATCTACCGATGGCAGAAGAATAATTGTCCTGTGTATCACTTTCAGTATCTTCCAGGCATTGGTAAAAGGAGCTGTTTCTGTTCCGTGATGCGACAAGGCGGATGGTATTCCCGACCTCCGCACGCAGGTTCGACCGAACGATGGCTTTGCTCCGCTTTAACCGGTGACCGCACTGGACAGAATAGATGTGACGCAGCGAGACGGACGCGGGGACGAGTAGTCTAGGGATAAGTTGCCCGTCTCACAATCGAAAGAGTGTGGGTCTGCGGACGTCTGCGTGTCAGTGCGGACGTCTGTCCGTGTCTGTGCAGACGTCTGTCCGTGTCTGTGCAGACGTCTGCCCGTGTCTGTCTCACCTGTTGCTACTCTTCTCACGCGGCCAATCGGCGTGAGAGATTGGCGACGCTACAGAACTCAACGGTCGACGTGCCGTAAAACCCAGCAACCACCACCAGCAAGACGCGCAGATTTTACAGGGGAGCCTATGGCCGGCTCAGCTGACTGTGCTGTGTGTTGGGACATGCCCGTGTCTGTGCAGACGTCTGCCCGTGTATGTGAAGATGTCCGCCCGTGTCTGTGCAGACGTCTGCCCGTGTCTGTGCAGACGTCTGCCCGTGTCTGTGCAGACGTCTGCCCGTGTCCGCCCGTCATCGTGCGGATGAAGGCAGTTCAATTCCAGCTGACAATTCCAACACATTCTGGTAAAACCGGCATGCGGTGAATACATTTACGCCAAATTTAGACGGATTCTCCAGTTCTTAGTCGGTATTTTGCAACCAAAAAGGAGGAACACTGAATTGGCGTATCAAGTGGATCAAGTATATATATATACATGTGTGTGTGTGTGTGTGTGGTGTGTGTGTGTTTGTATGCCTGCGCATCTGCGTGGGAATGCGCGCGTGCGTGTATGTAGATGGCATTCGGTAGTGCTAAGGTGCTTGATGGGTGGTGGTAGTACAACAGGTGACAATGGTCGCAGCACGGTGGATGGCGAACATCAGTGATGCGAACATCATGTGTGGCATGTGCTGGCGCTGCACGTCCACCTGGTGCACCTGTTCCATGCCGGTGTGGAAGAGCTCAAGCCCCGCCAATGATTGCAGATATTTAACATTTGACCATGTGGAACATCTCCACCTAAAAGTTTCGGAATATTCAGGTTTAGCTTTGCTGCGCCCTCACCTTGGTTACAGTTTTCACCCCTGGATGGAGGCATTCCTCACCCGGACCGTGTCGCGATGTTGAAGCACGCGTCTGTTTGACTCGATGCACGGCAGTGATATAGTCTGTGATCACTGGTACAGTCTGTCGCATGCTGTAGTAGTAACTGTGATCACTGGTATAGTCTCCTGCATGCTGTAGTAGTAACTGTGATAGTATCCATATAGTAGTAACTGTGATCACTGGTACAGTCTGCCGCATGCTGTAGTAGTAACTGTGATCACTGGTACAGTCTGCCGCATGCTGTAGTAGTAACTGTGATCACTGGTACAGTCTGCCACATACTGTAGTAGTAACTGTGATCACTGGTACAGTCTGCCACATACTGTAATAGTAAGCACTATTAAATTCCGCCACGCTTGGTGCTGAGTGGGCTACTTCCCATCAGGGGAAGCCAATCCACCTCAATAGCTTCCTTACCATTTTCCATCACACCTGTGACTGGCGCATGAAGAGAATGAACTAGAAACCGGCACTTGCTCCCTCAACATGCTGCGTTCACCTTTATGGCGGAGCGCTCGACTATTGGAGCGTCGACTATGGGCGCTGTATAACCACTGCAGTTGATGCGCCTGAAAACCCAAATAACTAACTATTGGAGCGTCCGACAGGCAGCACTGATGCAGCGCGACCAACGAGCAATGGCGATATGTCGGCAGCGGCACTACAGGTACAACAGCTGCGAGCCCAGCTGACGCCAGCTGGTCGTGTCCTCCGCATCGCGCCACGCACCGACACCGCACAGTCGAAACGGGCCCCCGCCACTGGCGAGGCCGGCATAAACGGCCCACTCAGTCGGACGCATCCCGCCCAATCTCTTTTTATGCTCGCCGTAAACGCCATGTGCGGGGATTGGCCGCGCCGCCGTCGGCCCAAGTGTCGCCTGTTGACGCGGCCGGGTCGTCTCGCTGCCGACCGTGGCCGAGGGTCGGTGACATGCGTGCTTTGTAGTCGCGAACTCGGCGGAATCAGGTCGGTAAGCTGGATAATCGTTCGAGGGACATTCTTAGTAGACTTAGCTCGCTAACGAAAGCACATAAGCACCACCATAATTTTAGTGTTAAACGATGCGGCCCGACCACCGCCGAACGATTTAAGTTCATGGTGATGTATTGAGAAGTATCACTATAGAAAACACTACCAGCATGCAAGAGTACCAACGGCAAATTTTAGCAGACACTAAACAAACTCTACTAGGTGAGCCAGATGGCATAAAGTTATGTATGTCAAACGGGAGTCGGGAGGCCTCCCACCTTTAAGATAGCTTGCATGTATTAACCACGCGCCTTTGCGTTCACAAGGTGTGAATTCATGTCTTTTTGTTACCAATAAGAATAACTTAGCATAACCCAAAAATAACCAAAACTTAGCATAATTTCTCGGAATATTCAACCACACAGGTTACACAGTGTTCACCACCACTCCAGTACGCCAAATATTCATAAGGAAACCGACAGTGTTCCCAGGCAGGCGGCGGTTATTCAGCCGTGAACCTCATAGTTGCGAGCAAAACTTCTTGACCGCTGGACTTTTGCGTCAAATTGCCTGTCGAAACGCAGTGCTAACATGGGAGCCGCCCGCCGTATCTCCCACTGCTCGGAACTCCTGGCGAATGTGCGGGGTGAGGCTCATAAGATCTACTTTCAGAAAAATAGATGTTCTGAAAGTAGACCTTCCGAACGTAGATCTTCTAAATGTAGATTTCATGAGCGTCCCCCATTGTGCAGGCCGTCGGCGGCGATGGGTCCGGTCGTCCATCTGTGCGCGGCAGTTTCCGTCGGGTCGGCTCGGCGCGCCGCGCTCGTCAAGACGGGGTCGAGTGTTCGACGCAATCGTCGCCCGTGTTTGCCTTCGATAACTGGCTCGCGGCGACGGCCTGAGGCTCATTGGATTTGGTGCGGCGCGCGGCCGGCGGCGTCTGGCCGACCGTTCCCGGTGACCAGTGGCCGGAGGCGGCTGGCCGACCGTTCCCGGTGACCAGTGGCCGGAGGCGGCTGGCCGACCGTTCCCGGTGACCAGTGGCCGGAGGCGGCCTCTGGCCGACCGTTCCCGGTGACCAGTGGCCGGCGGCGTCTGACCGACCGTTCCCGGTGACCAGTGACCGGAGGCGGCGTCTGGCCGACCGTTCCCGGTGACCAGTGGCCGGAGGCGGCTGGCCGACCGTTCCCGGTGACCAGTGGCCGGAGGCGGCGTCTGGCCGACCGTTCCCGGTGACCAGTGGCCGGCGGCGGCGGCTGGCCGACCGTTCCCGGTGACCAGTGGCCGGAGGCGGCGGCTGGCCGACCGTTCCCGGTGACCAGTGGCCGGAGGCGGCGTCTGGCCGACCGTTCCCGGTGACCAGTGGCCGGAGGCGGCGTCTGGCCGACCGTTCCCGGTGACCAGTGGCCGGAGGCGGCGGCTGTCCGTTCCCGGTGACCAGTGGCCGGAGGCGGCGTCTGGCCGACCGTTCCCGGTGACCAGTGGCCGCAGCCGCCGGCACACCGGCGACTAGCGGCGCGCCCTGATTGCATTGACCCGCTTGAAAAGAACTGCCACGTACAAGCCGAGCGGCATTAGTCCTACTGCTCACGCGACCGGAGCGGAAGCGATTGGATCTCTCCTGGCTGCCCAGTGGAAGGCGGCGGGTGCTCAGTGAATGTCACACATGGATGGAGGACATTCGGCCCAGTAATGCAAGCACATATTATTATATTAACTGAGAGTATTCATAGGAATACTGAATGTCTGAGCTTCTCCTAAGCAGTATCGATGTCACTTCTTCAAGTGGCTAGAGTCTTGTTACCCTTGGACGAGGATCACGATGCTGCAATTTGATGGTTTTTCACGAGCATTGATGGCGCCCGTTCAATGATTGTGGACGTGATCCTTACTGGATAGGATGTCTTTACAGATCGGGCACGCCAGTTATCAATAATTTACCAATGCGCTTAACTGGCTGGGTTTCGGAAATGCTGAGTAGATGGGTGGACATGAGAAACTGCATATTAGCTGGGAAATCCATGGACTATGAACTAGATAAAAGCTCCCAGCTTGAATCTTTCTGGGGACTATCACCATGCTTTAAATTTATACTCCCTATGCAATAGTTGGGATATTTCATTATGAATGCTTCGAATTATGCTACTTTTACAACCATTATACTGTTGGCTGTGCCCCCTCCAATACTTTCACCGTTCAACATTGAACCGTATGTGGTATGTCCATTCGAATCCATTTGAACACGCCCATTGTAATCATGCATTGTGCCCTCCCGATAATCTTCAGAAATCTAGACCTATGCGTTCATCTACAGATATCACCTGTCAGTACAATCAATGTGAATTTCTCTTTGCACAATAGTTCACAAAATGACAACTTCCTGGCTTACCCTGAGCTATGAATCGAACTCTAGACGACTTTGTGATCTTGTGATACATTTCTAATCTGTGTGACAGATACATGGCGATCCCACCAGCTGTCAAAATGTATTCAGTCACACTGCATATTGCTCTACCGTTGGACACTACGCCAAGTTGTCCTTGTTTTAGACCGTTCCATGGTTCTCGATGGGGGAATTGCTCCCCTATCTGAGGGGAGCACGTCCACCCTGCTTCATGAGGAGGGTGGACGTAGACAATCGGCGATACCGTGACGTCTGACCAGGCTTGCCAGAACTGTTAGGTTATGGTTGCGCCAGTGGACCATCTGGTGCCGAAAGGTGTGTTTTGTTCAAAATTGCTTTCTATTATTATATCCCATTGCATTTTACTTACCTGGGATAAGCAATCGGAAGACGACGAAAACGACGATTGCAGTGAATAGCCTTGTGTGTATGCTGTTACAAAATAATTATGAGCAGCATTGTGTTGTTCAAGTGCCTGCAAACCTATGTAGAGCAAGTTGCTTCAACTATTTTTTACACCTGCACTAGCTCAGACCACAACCATTGCGCGATCTCGCCATTCTGTCACCCGCCTCGGTACAAGGGCTGTTTCAACCCCAAAACATTCCCATACCATGCATGCTAGAGATATAGAAAGAAAATCTGTCGATAGGGTGTCACAAGGTATCGCGATTATTACTACTCCCATTGTCCTCTGGTCAATAGTGGACCTTTCAGGCCGGCTTCAATGCGAGATTTGTCGGTTTTTGCAACTCTTTGAAATGTTTACCACCTTATCTACTGAACTATTTGTAGTAAGAACATTAATCCGTCCCGTCTCGGGGGGGGGGGGTCTTCAACCGCCCCCTGAGGTTTTTCGCGGATAGTGGACGAACGGCGCGAGGCAGCGCGCCCAAATTTGGCATACCTTTTCCCACATCAATTTGGCATTTTGATCCAAATTTTTAAGTCAGGTCATTTACGGTCAATGAGTTAGTCAAGGTCAAGTGATGTCACCTCCAAAAAAGTTCAACCAGTCGTCACGCTTTAACGGATGCAGATATTTTAATGAACTTCGGCGTTTGCTTATCTTTAAGATGCAACAAAACGTACGAGTGGATTTTTTTGTTTTGTTTTTTGTTTTTGACTACATATAAATTTTGTGTATTTGCCAAATTGCAGTTCAAATAGAGGATTCTGACTAAAGTAAGCATTTTTTTTTAAATAGGGCAAGTAGACTTCCAACAACATTTCTCGGTCTGCTCTACCCTCTGAAAAAGGAAAATTAAAGACAATTTGAAAACTCAAAATTTTGAACTTTGAAATTTTGTATTTTATTCATATTTTTGGAGGACGGAAAAATGAAAGCCCTGGTCGATTCCGCTGTCCTTTTCGAATTCCAAATCAATTTTGTTTTTCATATATCCCAAAATGAACTCCCCAGAGCCAAAAACATAATGCAAGTCCTGAAAAGTCGTGAAAATCTAGCCCCCTGGTGACGTCACTTTTAGTAGAAATTGTTTTGGGGGTGAACCCGGACCCTACTCGTCGAGCGCTTTCCGATGACACCTCTTACGTTTTCGTGCGATGCTTAGTGCAGATTTTAGAGGGGGTTACTACCCCCCCCCCGTGACGGGGTGTGAGGAACTGACCGGAAAGTCGGCGCGGGTTAAGCACATGCCGTCGTATTCCCATACAATTAAGAGGTCATCCATACATCACACGATCCTGCAGGTCCCCGGATTCGTAACCAGGTTAGTTCAAGCTAAACGGCTCCCATACGGGGTTTTGTTTTTGGCGCCCCAAAAGCCTAATTAGAGCCCTATCTCGCACACGTGGACGCATGATTCGTATTCAGCGACCGAAATAATCCCAGAAACATTTTAGATCACATTAACGCCGACGATCCAACCAAACCTGACCTGTCCTGACCTTCACATGGAGAAAATAACCTCCGATAGCCTTGACCCAGAGCAAATCGGTTTCGGTAGTTGCCAATATCATTCATACCCATTTTGTGTGCGACCGCGGTAGCTCAGTTTATGGAGCGTCGGACTCTTGATTGCAAGATTGTTGGTTCGAATCTCACAACCGACCTCATTGCCGAGTCCACCCGGGACCAATCGGCGTAAGAGGTTGGCGACGCCATATAACTTAGCGATTGAATGCGTCGTAAAACAACCAAAGGTTACCACATTTTGAGTTATGGCGGCAAAATCACAGGAAAAGGTTATAACAATTGGCCAAAACAATGCCACCGGCCTGAAATCGTTCCACTAAAATCGGTACAGGTCAGTGGCCTAACATCATCAGGAACAACTTTTGTGCAAAGAAGTGCGCAATGTATCATTGTATGCCCGCCAGGTTGTGCACAATCTGACGGCGCGGCGTCTAACATGCTAACTATGCAACCCCAGCAGTTAGCAGCTTAGCCCTGTTGCATTGCAATGTGTTGTTTTTGATGCAATTGACAAATTAGACATAGACCACTGGTTCTTGATCATTGAGGTGTGTAATTATCTTTATATTAATGTATTTGGTTGGTTGGTTATTGGTTTTACGACACATCGACCGTCGAGTCATGTGGCGTCGCCAATCCCTCGCGCCGATTGGCCGCGGGCGAATAGTAGCGACAGGCGAGACTAGAACCCACAGCCTTACGATTGTAAGACGGGCGACTTACCCCTAAATTAAGGTATTTAAAGACAAATTTGAGATGAACACCTAAAATCAAATCTACCCTGGTCATCCAGTGTTCCCTATCATTTATGAATCCTGTGCTCAACTACTATCCAAAATGTTTCAGCTCCTCATGCGAGCTGTAATTCTTGTGCAACTTTGGATCCGGTAATGCAGACTTACTTCTCAACAGCAGAAGTCTATATTGTTGGAAGCATTCTCAATGGTACTATCAGTTGGACTTCATGTACATGGTTTTAGCATCCATTTTAATAGCATTCGGTTCCTTTTTATGTATTCAATGTGGATACCCTCCACCCGGTGAACCTGTCGCATCCACCAAAACATTCAGAATGCAATGTGTCGTGTGCAATGTGCTGAACAGGGGCGGAGTCAGGGGTTTTATTGTGTGAGGGTCGACCTTAGATAAAAACCATTGCATGGAACACTCTGAAAATGTCTTGTCTGCCGTGGTGCTAATCGGAAACATCATTTTTGATCTCGTGAAAATTTTGTTTTCGTAAAGGGCGGGGTTGGTCATTGGCCTCTTCTTGGCGTCGCCTCTGATGCTGGCGGCACTGCAATCCAAATAATTGCTCCAACATTTTCCAGATATTTTGTGTCAAAATGGCACGTCTCTCGTATTTTTGCTGTAAAATTGTTCGCATCAAATTCAAACACAGTATTTCCACACATTCGCGCTCGACAACCTGCGTTAGTCCATGTACATTTGATGAAATTCAGTCAAGTCTGTAGCCGATCCTATAGGGTACAAATAATTTTGCCGACACGTGAGCATGTGGTGGCCGACCATGGATGTGGATGCACTGATGTCTAGCCTATTCATCTGCGGGCTTGTATAAACTTTACACGTGCACGAAGCCCACTGTTGCCACCGAGTCCGATTGATGTGACTTTCGTCGGACCTCAGATACTTTGATGGCTGTACTGTGATGTGCAAACGTAACAAGTCCGTGGAGCGGTTATATTTTATGTGTATACACAGTCGCTCTGCGCGGCACTGGCACCGTTCACTCCACACATGCACCAATCACCGAATACACGCAGCAATGCATCAACTCGAGCCAACTTCTGTCCGCAAATAGTAGGCTAAAATGAGAGACGTTTGTCGTCATTCTGTTCCAAGCTTATTTGCACGCTATATCAATATAAAGACCGCTTGTCAGTTAGTGTGTGCAATGTGTCCAGGGCTAAGGTTAAGTATACACACATATATATATATATATATTTATATTGAAAAATTGCTTAATATCCTAGCTGGAGAAGTCGTTTTTTGTGGGGGGGGGTGTATTATCCATAGTTTTTACTGAGATCAAGGGAAACATTGAAATGTATGTTTTGCTATGCTCTTAACCCCGTGCCAAGGCTGGGCTCTCGCAGCCGTTCTTGACTAAACGGATAATACGAGGTCAATGGAATTTGAAGACTATTTTAGACCAGCGCTGGCATGCAAACCAAAGTAGTCTTCGTTGTGCATTGCAAATGACGGCACAGAAATACACGTGCTGACCAAGGACATAATGCATGAGAACTTCCAAAGATAAGTTGGCATACATACGACAAATCTGCTGGCAAATGGCTGGCTGGACTAGCAATGAATAAGTAATCAAGTCAACATTTCGTTAGCAATAACGGCACAGCAAAGCACAAGCCGGTGGTAGGCTTATAGCTGTAGAGAGCTTAGGTGTTAAACCGAATTGAATTGCTTGGTACTGATGGATCCAGGGAGCGGAAATATGGCCAACTTCTTCCTCGATTCAGGCCATTTTGTCCAGTTTCTATCCATTGTAAAGAAGCGATATGCATGGCTAAATGCTTGCTACTGGTATACTAGGATACTGGGATACCGGAGTACAGCTATTAACTCTCGTCCTTGCCGGGCGGGGGAGGGGTCGGTGCAAAGCCTGCAAGTATTTTTTGTTCGTGGCCACCGAAAAGCGGCACACTTCAGCTAGAGGTAAGCGCGCCGATGCTCGGCATAGTTTCTGGGACACACCTTGCCGATGGTTTGACCTATGTACTGAAAATGTCGTGTCCGGCTCCCGAGCTGTGGCGCCACACAAGGCAACCGCGTGCGGCCGTGTTTAGCCAAATTGCCAAATGCCGTCAGTCAATCTCAGTTCCAAATGACGAGTGTTGGATGCGGGCGGCAGGGGACGAGTAAGTAGCCTAGGGGTCAGTTGCTCGTCTCACAATCGAAAGGTTCTGGGTTCGAGTCTCACCTGTCGCTACCCGCGACCAATCGGGGTGAGAGATTGGCAACGCTTCATGACTCAACGTTCGAAAACGTCGTAAAACCAATAACCAACTAACCGGATGTGGGTGGTAGGGCAATGGTAAGCTCGGCTAGCCTGTCTACACATATCTTCAACATTTCGAAGGTGTTCGACACTCCGATGTCATGGACCCAAGTTGACCTCATATACCATCGCTCTGTGTCTCAGTCACACTGGCGTTACTTGTATTGCTGAAACTGGATCTGGCGTCAGCTGTTTCCCTCGGTGCAAAACAGGATATTGTTTTCCAGCAATATCTCAGAAGCTGTCAAAACTGTACATCATCTACAAAACAAATATCTACAAAAGTACAAACAATGGAAAACAACACGGCCCCATCTGACACTTATAACATGGTCCAAAATGTAGCGAATTGCACACCACCAGTATTTTGCTAGTATTCCATAATACTGATGATTGCCTTGCGAGCATTTCAAGGAAGTGTCAGTTGTTGCTGCACAAGGCGTGAACATTTGGCATTTGTGCATGAAAAAAAACCCTCGTAAACCTGACCTGGAAGATTATCCAACAAACCCAAGAATAAATGTCGAATATTAATCGTAACATCTAGCGACCGGCCACGTGTAGGACGCTAGCTTTCACGTCGCCTATACCTTTGATAACGCTAGGAGTGTCCCCACAACCCACCCACACACTTGGAAAGGTGGAAGCATGTTCTTCACAATGCAAGAACTGGTCGTCTAAGGATTAAGGGGTCAGAATCCGATGACAGTTGGATTCCGTAAATTTTGACTTCAGTGCCAAATGAAACGTTTGCGTTCTTAACCACTTTTGACGTGCTGAGATGGTCGGTGGACGCTGTCACTGGGTAGGGCTTATTCGACGGCAGCTGGTGACTGAAGTGAGTGGTGGAGCGTATTGGACGGTAGCATCAGCGGCAGCCCTAGACCTTGCGTCGCCGGTACTGGGCCGCTGGGTGTATGAGACGGTAGCATCAGCGGCAGCCCTGGACCTTGTGTCGCCGGTACTGGGCCGCTGGGTGTATGAGACGGTAGCATCAGCGGCAGCCCTAGACATTGTGTCGCCGGTACTGGGCTTCTGGGCGTATTGCACCGTAACATCAGCGACAGCCCTATACCTTGTGTCACCGGTACTGGGCCGCTGGGAGTATTGCACGGTAACATCAGCGGCAGCCCTGGACATCGTGTCGCCGATACTCTGGGCTTCTGGGCGATGTAACGACACCGGCGATCCTGCCCTGCTAGCGTCTCCAGTTGCAGATCACGTAAGTCTGATCGGCTCGCCGGCCGCGGCCGTCTCCACATAAGCGGCTGCGTGGTGCACGGGCGCCGCCGCGAGACGACGCCGGGGCCGGCACACACTCGAGACGATCGACCGCGGAAGTAATCGGTCGGCGCGCGCCGCGACTCGTCGCTAAGTGGGGTCGTCCGGTCGACGAGCGCCGCGCCGCCGCGCCACGTTGGTCTGATTTACGCAGATAACGTTGGCAATGGGCCGATTCTGGCCAGTCGGCTCCGGCGGGCGGCCGTTGGACGATCGGCGAGCGCCGCGGTCCGACCGTCGGTCGTCGGTCGTCGGTCGTCGGTCGTCGATCGGACCCGTCAGCCGGTCACCCACCTGCCGGCGCCGGGCGCTGGGGGTCACATACAGGTCACCGGCCCGGCGGAGAGTGGCCGTCGGGGGTCACATACAGGTCACCGGCCCGGCGGAGGTGGCCGCCGGGCCCACCTGCCGGCGCCGGCCGCTGGGAGCCACATACAGGTCACCGGCCCGGCGGAGAGTGGCCGCCGGGGGTCACATGCAGGTCACCGGCCCGGCGGAGAGTGGCCGCCGGGGGTCACCTGCCACCGCCGGCCGCTGGGGGTCACATACAGGTCACCGGCCCGGCGGAGAGTGGCCGCCGGGGGTCACCTGCCACCGGTCACCGGCCCGGCGGGAGGTGGCCGCCGGGCCACCTGCCGGCGCCGGGCGCTGGGAGCCACATACAGGTCACCGGCCCGGCGGAGAGTGGCCGCCGGGAGTCACCTAAGGTCACCGGCCCGGCGGTGGCCGCCGGGGGTCACATACAGGTCACCGGCCCGGCGGGAGGTGGCCGCCGGGGGTCACCTGCGGTCACCGGCCCGGCGAGGTGGCCGCCGGGGGTCACATACAGGTCACCGGCCCGGCGGGAGGTGGCCGCCGGGGTCACCTGCCGGCGCCGGCCGCTGGGAGCCACATACAGGTCACCGGCCCGGCGGAGAGTGGCCGCCGGGGTCACATACAGGTCACCGGCCCGGCGGAGAGTGGCCGCCGGGGGTCACATACAGGTCACCGGCCCGGCGGAGGTGGCCGCCGGGGGTCACATACAGGTCACCGGCCCGGCGGAGAGTGGCCGCCGGGGGTCACATACAGGTCACCGGCCCGGCGGGAGGTGGCCGCCGGGGGTCACCTGCCACCGCCGGCCGCTGGGAGCCACATACAGGTCACCGGCCCGGCGGAGAGTGGCCGCCGGGGGTCACCTGCCACCGCCGGCCGCTGGGAGCCACATACAGGTCACCGGCTGGACAGAGAGTGGCCGCCGGGGGTCACATACAGGTCACTGGCTGGACAGAGAGCTGCCGCCGGGGGCCACCTGCCGCCGCCGAGGCATCCCAGCTCGCCGGCCCGGCCGTGCCAACAGCTGGCACGTCAGGTATTAGCGTACCAGCGCGTCGACGCTCGGCTGAATAATTCACCGGCCGGGCCGGGTCGAGTCGGGCTGCCTGCGTTAGTTGTGGCCCGGGGCGGGCGGCAGCGGCCGGTTACACGACGCCGTCGATATCGGCCACTGTCGCCCCCCTCCCACACACGCGCAGGGCGCGTCTTATGGCCCGCCAGCTGCCGATCTAGCGGCGGTCATATGCGGCGGCGGGGGGCTCTGACTCAGCCCGCTGAGTCTGAGCATCAGCGAGATGTCGTGACGAGAACAATGTCAGCGCATGCAGGTGTGGTCCGATGCTGTTCGCTTTGTGCTCGAACCACATAGGAGTTATCGCTGATTTGGCAGAACTATTAGGGGACTAAAAAATTATGATGACGCATCGCATAACGACCGGAGAAGTCATACATCCATCACGTTCTAGTGTTCTCACCTTCATGTTGAGCTAGGAGTTCGATGAAAAAAATACTGGGGATGAGGAAAAGAAGTAAAATGCAGGTTCTTACGTACCTTTTGAGGCACATGCTGTACCCCTTCACACGCTGTACTGCGTGCATGTTAGAGGATGGGATCACGCAAGCTGCACCCATTTTTTTCTTAACTGGATATTGCATTTGCACAGTAAATGTTTTATTCACATATAAATTTAGTTCCTTCAACAAAATTAAACCGCCATTGAGCTGGACTGGAGTGGTTGAATTTTGTTGAAGGAACTAGTTTTATATGTGAACAAAACATTTATTGTGCAAATGCAATATCTACAGTTAAGAAAAAACGGGATGCAGCTTGCGTGATCCTATCCTCTAACATGCACGCAGTACAGTGTGTGGAGGGGAGGGGGGTTAAGCAATTAAGTGCGTATAGTTTACACGGAAAACGATTGTACGCACAGTGTATCATGGTCGAGGAATTTCCGACCATGACCAAACATTCACCAGAGACGCGCACATTTGTCTTAAGTAACGTTCCTGCCCATCCCTTCCCAGAAAGTGACGACACAGCTTAGCAAGCGAAGCTGGTCAATGGCAAGAACGTCTTGATATGAGAACACGCCAGCAGACACACCGTGGTGTTCAACGGCAAGAACGTCTTGATATGACCCACGCCAGCAGGCGCACCGTGATGTACAACGGCAAGAACGTCTTGATATGACCCACGCCAGCAGACGCACCGTGATGTACAATGGCAAGAACGTCTTGATATGACCCACGCCAGCATACGCACCGTGGTGTTCAATGGCTGTTGGCATGGCTTTGGCTGGTCATAGCCAAAGCCATGCCAACAAATTATACTACCACATCAACGATACATCTCTTTCCAACGAGTCGTAATGTAATGGAAATTATCTATAACCTTGGAATGGCTATGTGTTGTTCTGACTACTAAATCATAATCGCGTCTTGGGCACATCCTGTAGTCTTTGAGTGCAACACCCATGATGAGAAGGCTTGATAAGGGTCAAGGAGAGTTTCCAAGTGAAGTTGAAGTCTATAGAAATGAAGGTAGTAGTACTTCAAGATCAGGGCAGGATAACCCCTAATTGCATTAGGTTTTTAAGCTTAAGGTGGAACGTGATTACAAGGGCGCTCATTATTAGTATTAGCACATATTCCGCTGGAAGTAGGGAACTTTCTTGGAAATCTGGTTGTATTTAGCTGATTCCTAAAATTTTCGGTGAAATACTTACTTGAAATATCATAGATCGAATACAGGTGTTATTAGTGGGTTTTGCTCTTCATTACCATGAATGTGCGAGTATTTAAACTTCAATATCTGGATCGTTTTGCTGCATCAGATAGCAGGAAATGGTTTATAAAGTCAGCTGACTAATATGAGTCGTGAGTCGTAATACAGTTATGACACGGATGGTTTTGCTGTGGTCTACATCAATGTTGGACACGGCCACCGTTCTCAGACTGGGTTGGAACGTGAATGGAAAACATTATGTGAATGGTGCTTTACAAGTAGCTTGCTATAAGAATCTAAAATATATATCAGAGGTGTTGTAAGAAAAAGCTGTGCTAGATGTGAATTTGCACCCAACGTAGGAACTTGGAACCCTGTCGCGTACACTGACATACAATTATTTCGACTCTTGCCTGATAATCATGCAGTTGTAAATGACTGGACATGCAGTTGTAAATTTCACATCGCGATGCAATGGTACTCCTGGAATCTTAGTTAATGCAGGCTTCCTGTCCTATATTATTTACTAAAAGTGCACGATGGTATCGGTGGATGTCGGGTGCATATGTAGCTGTAGTCTGCTGCTGGCTGCCAGTTTGCATTATACATTTAGTTACCGCTGTAGTCCTCCTTCCAACATCCGTCCTCGGCTTGGTGCGGTGCGAGCGCTGAGGCCAACCATTGAAACCTTCCAAAGAATCTGCTTGGGTCGCGGCCACAATCGCAGTAGACTCGGCGGCCGGTTGCATCGGCGGCGAGCAACGTCAACCAATGCAGCAAATGAAAGATGGCTGCGTGGCTATGCTGATGAGGTATACCACTGTGGCATGGCGCTGTGCTGCAATTCCAATTATGCATCGACTTCTTAGTTTTGCTACATGAACACACACACACACACACACACACACACACACACACAGATACACACACATATATATATATATATATATATATATATATATATATATATATATGTATATATATATATATATATATATGTATATATATATATATATATATGTATATATATATATATACATATATATGTATATATATATATATATATATATATATATATATATATATATATATATATATATATATATATATATTATATATATATGCACATATATACATATATATCTTCCTTTCCATTTCTTACTGATATTAAATATACTTTCCTATCGTATTGCGGTACATAAAACCCGAAAGTTTGTCCTTGCTGCAGCCTTCGCCAGGATCTTGTGATATCTGATCTACACAATGACTGTAGTTCTGGGACATTTTTTCCCGCTCTGCGTCTCCACTTAAGCCCGTGGGGATCTGTTACTCAGCATGCCCATAGTGTCCTGCTGACATACTATCCACTGATACCAGCTCAACAAACACTGCCTCGCGGTGGAGAGGCAGGCAAACACTGCCTCGCGGTGGAGAGGCAGGCAGGCCGGCCTGCCTCTCCACCGCTCTGCCACACACAGTCAAATATCGCGATATTCATATAGCGCTCAGGCTAGCTGTATGAGCGTTAAATTCAAGTGATGATGGCCATCATATAGTTGCATTATCACTCGTTGATGGGCTAGTATCATAGAATGGCACTATCGAGCGTTGACGGGCTAGTTTAGCACCTGCTCACTTTTATCAACTACGCATGAAAATTCGTTCACCAATCCTGTGGCGTAAAAGGGCCTTTTTCTGAGAAAGCTATATACATGATCATCGCATGCCTTTCCTCTGAAAGAAGAAGCATGAGCGCCTCCATGAAATTGGTACCCCATGCGATTAGATTAACCCCTTCCATTGAACGCTCATAACCGTCGGCATATATGCATGCAATGAATACAATGCAACATGATGTTGCATTGTAATGCAGCATCATGCAAAAAGGTTGGAGACAGCGAACCCCATGCCGATGTCGACGGTTACGGGTCTAACGGTGTCCTGCCCATCGGACCCAACCGTAGTTCCCTGCAGAGGCCAGTGCACCCCATGCCCGCTCACAAAAAGCCCGTGGGGTCGTGAACCACTTCGGGCTGCCCGCTCTCGGCGAACATGCCGGTATTGTTCCCACGGTACACCGGCATGGCCACCACCAGAGAGTCGTGCATCCACCGACCGCTTCACCGACGGCGCCGACGGGAGTGGCACCCGTGGGCACTGCAATATTAATGGCCGAAGGCGGCTCCCATTGTCTATGAAAGTTGTATTTGCACACGGTAGTCGAGGCCGGCGAAGCCTCCCGACAGGAGCGTCTCTGGGTGGAATTCAGCAATGCCCGCGGCAAGTGACCGCACAGACGGCTCGGACCGGCCGCTATCGCGTCGCAGGTGTATCGCCGGCTAACTAAACTCAGCGCTGGCGCGATTGCTGGCCCAAACACGGCGAGTCGCACCTATTCCCGACGAGCCTCGTGGCATCTGATGACGTCACCACTTCGGTTTCCGCCAGACTTTGCGTGAACACCTTCGCGGTAGGCCAAAGGCAGCCCGGGATGACTGCAGCGACCCGAACATAGTGGCGCCTGACGAGACGCAATGCTGGCGCCACGGCAGATATCGTGCCTGACACCGCACCGCTCCTGAGCCTGCCCACGCCCGTAACACATGGCAGACTGACCTTGGTCAAACTCGGCCGGAACCGCTCGACATTAGTCACTGAATGGAGAATATCGATGCTTAAGATTTGACGCGCTTGATCGACTCCGAGGTGAGCGGTCAGGAGCTTGCCACCTGTGCTTGCACTGGCCTTGGCCGCTGGCGCACCGTGGTAGCAGTGCATTGAAAAGCGGACCTTTCGAACGCCAGAAAGGCCACGTGGTCACTTTAGTATGCAGGTATTGACGTGTGGTCTTCGGTCAATGACTGCACTGATTTGACACGCATTGTGAAGCAGCAAAACCTGAATCGATACAGCATTCATTTCAGCTACAAAAAGCAGTTGCCGCTCCGGTTATGTTTGCATGGCGCCTTGTGTTGTGTGCAACTCTGTGGCTTTATTCGATGGCTCCTTGGCTATCAGGCTTTGGGGGAAACACAGCGTGATTCTTACGTTTGGACAGCGCAGCATCTACCGGCGGAATATAGAGCGAATCAGCCTAAAAAGTTACATCAGCAATTCAGTGTTCCTTTTTTAGGGTGGGAGTGGGGAGGTGTGTATACATAAATATATATATATATATATATATATATATATATATATATATATATATATATATATATATATATATATATATATATATATATATATATATATATATATATATATATATATATATATATATATATATATATATGTGTGTGTGTATTATGCAAGCACTCTTCAATTTTAGTATGCCTCTATATGCTGCCCTGAGGCTGATTTTTCCTTTTCCATTGAAAATTACTAGCTATTTGCTCCACCCCTTAACCATGGGTTGCCCACCTCAGATCGAGTTGGCCGCCCCACCCCCGACAGGCAGGTATTTGATGTCACCTGCGCAGCCCAGTATCACACGACCACGGTGCCGAAATCACACCAGCCCGTCTACTGTTCAGTGGGGGTAAACAATTCACTTTGCATCAGTCTGGCTCTGTCTCACTGCCATCACAGCCTAAGCGACATCCGGGTGATGTCCCCTGCTCAGCCCCCCCCCGCCTTCAGCACCTTGACGTCACCTATATTACACGTAAGTCTTCCTTAACGTAAATGTACACTTGCCTCAGACTTGCTTGCAAAACCCACTCGCTTTAAAGGCTGCGCAAATGACCTCCATGGTTCGGTACGCCCCTCTAAGCTTACATTCCCCCGCTCTCTGGGTGCAGGCGATGGCCAACGACGACGTACGGCGTCAGCATCAGCACTCGAACTACTTCCTGTCAGCCTGCGCAGCCCCTGAGACCATCACCTACTAGGTGACTGTCGCCCACGAACTAGGTGACTATGGTGTACGCTTTATGATCGGGCATATGTGAGTATTAAGCAGAGCTTGCCCTTTTGTGAACACATCCCGGTTCGTGTCATTCATTGAACAGCGTTCATGCGAAATGAATAGCATTTTCAAATGCACCGAAGTTGTACAATCGTGATATTTATATGCACAGGTTTACAGTGTACACAGTTTTAACATCACGAATGTCTTGTTTTGCATAGGAGAGAAGTGCAAGTTGCCCAATAAGGGACCAAAATACAACGTTCTATCTAAAGGGTACGACTGAGACAAGCTTTCTTAGACATAATTTTCAGGGATAAAATGAGAGGGGTGAACTACTCTCTAGTCAATAGTGTTCGGTTCAGGAGCACAATACCTGGATAACGAGCTGATATATCAGAACATGTAAGCCGATATCGTAAGAAAACTGACCAGCATTGAAGGTCACATGCACGTGCATATATAGTGACACGTTTTCACTTCCTAACCGTGCGTGGCTCTGACACGTTTCACATATTTGAATCTCAGTCGTGTCATTCGTGCCAAAGCGGTATGTGTCGAGAAGCTGGACCATTCCGGAGAGTCGGATTCGCATCATCACACCAATTTCTCCTTGTCGGGTTCCGAAACAGCTTTTCCGTGCTGGAGGTGCTCAGTGGGCTGATGTTGACCAGCCGGTAACTATGTGAGCTTGATGTTTGCCGTTTTTGCTGGTGTCAGTCGCCCGCGTCGCTGTCGTCGCTCGTCGATAATCCAGCTTGGACATTGGATGTATCCGATAACGTCACGGGGCACCGTGGAAATGCAATTATCTAACCAGCAATTCAGCCTTCATATGTGGTGTACAGACCAGATCGGAAAGCTGTTTCCTACATTTGACTTCATGACCTCGTGACCTCGTGACATCGAAATTAACACATTTTACGGTGGAAATAAAAGTG